>APFE030831747.1:8572-67890 GCA_000404065.3 Pinus taeda
ATGCTCTGACTTCCTTTAAGTGTTAAACTATGGTGAATTGAGTTCTTGGGTCCTATCTTTGGATGTTTTTCTTCAATGTTTTAATACTTATTACTCAGAATTCATGGTTACTCGTGCTCTAACTTCCTTTAGGTATTAAAATCTAATATATCACTTTAAATTCTTTCCTTTTGAATACCTTGATGTATCATTACTCATAATTCATGCCCACATGCTCTAACTCCTAAGAACTTCAAGTTATTGAGACTTTCTTGAATGTGTCACTCTTGCATTGAAGTATATACAAGCCTCAGTTTTATAAGAAGAGCTATTTGTTATCCTTATCTCTATCACTGACTCCATAGCCCAATGGTAGCAAGTCTCCATCTTCCAATCTATAAACATATAAAATCACAAACCATAGAGTTAGTCATATATCCATATCTTTAATCAATATCATTAACCCTTTGAGAGAGCCCTCTCAGGCTAAGGAGGCTAAGCCTTAGCTAAAAGATTGGTTTGAAATAGTTACACTGAGATAGTCAAATCAGTAGCCTATCAGGGTCCTATTTTGGTGATAACATTTTGGTGCGTCTGCCGAGAGCCTGAAGTCTATTCATTCCCGAAATTAAGAGGCTGAACTTCTGAAGGTAGCAGGATCTCAGACATCTTTTTGAGGCTGCAAAACTACCTTGGTGACTCCACACATCGAATAAAAAATTCGAAGGTGACTCCACTACTAGAAGATCAGTAGCTTGATGAAGTTCCAAGATGAGTTCCACTACGAGAATGAATGCCAGGTATGCTCCTATGAATCAGTCTCATATCCTTGGTTTTCCAAATCCTATGCCAAAGGTCGATTGGTTAGAGGATCTTCCAATATTCAAAGATGAAAAGAAAGATAACGTTGCTCTTCATTTGGTTAGGTTTCATATGCATGTACGCAGTCTTAAGGTTCAGTTCCCTGAAGATTGTCTCATGAAGATTTGTATGACCACTTTAGAAGGAAAAGCATGGTCTTGGTATAAATGTTTGGAAAATGGTTCAATATATTCGCTTGCTAATTTTTTGATCAGGGGCTCATGTCCCAAGTGTCGTAAAATGCTCAAATTGAAAGTGCTCAGAACTGGATTGAACCTGAACAACCGGATAGAGCTCGTCCTCCTAATTCTGGCGCCGCAAACGGTTCGAAAAACAGTCGTTGTATGTGAAAGTTATGTCAAAAACAAAATCGCCCAATAACCCTTAATTTTTGAATTTTCACAAAAAATTAAAAAAAGAATATTCCACGGAATATTCCTTGGAATATTCCTTTTGGGCGGGCCAATAAGAAGCCGCCACATGGCAAGCCGTAGGCCGCCACGTGGCCCAAGGTGATGTCAGCAGTGCAATTCAAAAGTTTTGTTGGTCGCATGGTGAATTGAACCCTCAACCTCACTTACATTAGCCCTCCGCCTTACCGTTAGGCTATGGAGGCGGAGTTTGTTAAATGGGCGGAGGAAACTATAATTAAGTTTTGAAATTGACTACGCGCGGGAAGAAAAGGGGCCAGCCCCTAAGGGCTTGCCCCCCCATGCCATATGACCAAGCCCCGGAACCGTAAGTTTAAGCCTACCCGCCAGCAGAAACCGCCGAGTTAGTTGAACGTGATCACATGCGTGATTATAGCCGGCAGTCAAGGTGGAGTTGGCGGACCTGTTGGCAGTGGTGCCAAATTTGGCGGATGCCCCAGATTTGGCAGAGCTAACTGGACACTAACTACAGTTAACTGGAGTTCTTTTAGGCTAAACTGGAGGGAATCATTAATGGGCCATAACTTTGGCTAGAAAAGGCGGTTTTGGACGAATTTTTTTTTATTTTGGGTATTTTGGATGTTCTGAAGCCATTGGCAAAGGTATTACAACATTCTGAGGTCATTTACATAGGTTTTGGAGCCGTGGAAGTTCTAGGAGCCAGCAGGGCCCAGTATTGAGAGAAGTGTATCGGGTTGCAGGTATCCACTGGAGGTGAACCAACAGTCAATCCCGAAGGATTCATATGTTCTGAATCTGTTTTTACAGTCTATTCCACCTGTAGAGACTTCTATTCGGCTGTAAATTCATTTTGATCATTTAATTAAAACAAGGACAGGCCCATTTGGGAGCCTTGGACCCAACAGACGTAGCCCAAGAGGGGTGAACTGCTTCATCAACTTCTTTTGCATCTGTGGTTGATTTATTTTGCAGAGAAAATTCATTTTAATGTGTTAAACAGTAAAAGGAAATAATTTTTCTATGCTTAAATGGATCATGAACAGCTGAAATTTTCATTTGTTTCTTTACTGCAAGACATGGGCAGCTTTTAAACATGTTTACTACTGAATTGAATACCTTGCAAACCTTTTTCAAGTAGTTTCAAATTCAGATCATTTTCATGATGAATTCTATGAGATGTATAAAGAATGTCATCCTTCTTTATTGCTGCTCAAAGATTGTTGTAGACATTCTTTAAGTCTTATTCAGTACTTGGAGGATTGTTATGATGATGATGAATTTATGGTTGAAGAAATTTTAGAGGCTCTTCATAACAATGCATTTCAACACCAAGAAGAAAGTATAACATCTCATGAAATGCAGCATGAAGATCAGCAGGGGTTTACTTATGAAAACCATGTTTCATCCTTTGATATAAATGAGAAGATGCAGCAAACTTGCCAAGATTTTGATCACAATGAGTATGAAATTGATTGCAAACACCAAGGAAAGGTACTGGAAGATATCTTTTATAACCCTCAGGCAGAGGAAAAGGTTGTTCATTTTTGTAATTCCTTGCAGCAGCTTGCATCAAAGAATGATCTTTATAATGAAGAAAATTACATTGTTTGTGAGCATCATGCAGAAAGGCAATTGGATAGCACATCAAAGGGGTCTTGTGTGGTTGAGAATCAGTTGTCTGAAGATTTAGAGTGTTATGATGATCATCAAAATAATCATGTCTTCTTTGACCCTATAAGTGAATACATGGCAAAGCTTTGCACACCAGTATTTCATTTTCATTTGCATTATGAAGATCAGATACATTATAAGTTGATTTGGTCATCTCACTATCATAGTTATTTTGAGGTCGAATGCAGTCAAGAGCCTCCAATATCAGAAAGGACAATTGATTAGCTTTATTGGAAGTTTCATGTTCCTTGAGCTACAAGTGGAGATTGCAGCTGATAGGGTAGGTAGGAATGTGCAAATAAGCTCGGGGTAGGTTGACTGAGCATTTATTTCAGTAGGTGCAATTTGAATTCTTCTTACAAAAAATCATTCAAGGCTTGAGGAGCAGATTGGGCAGAAGTTCAGAGTTTTATTCTAGAGAATGGATAGTGGCACTGGAGCTACAAGTTCTTAGTGTACCACAGGGGCACACTATCCCAAGTGGAGCCACTGTTATCACTTAAGAAATAATTTCTAAATTCAGAGCATCAGTTCTATTCCAAAGGATTGGTGTTAGTCTTGGTCTAGTCTTTCCATGGTTGCTTTAGTGTCTAAGATCTAGAAAAAAGTCTTGTTGGTATGGTCAAATAAGGTCAACACTCCGTTCTTTCCCATCACTGGTCCCACATCACACATTATTTCCATGTGTCAAGCTTGTTTCAAGGTGTAAATTTTACATTTGTTCCTAATTCATAATGTTAGATGGTGGTTAAGTATCTTTTATGGTTTTTAGAGTCCAAGTCATAGGGTTAGAGTCTCATTTCCATCATCAAATAAAGCTCAACAACCTTGTTTTACACTTTATGGATCTCATATCATGTTTTGAAAGTGATGTGTTTAGCAATTTTGAAAAAGCTTTGAAACTTGCTACAAATCCACGTTTTCGTAGTGCAGACAGTGTAAAAAACTAGTTTTGCGCTATGAAATCACTGAAGCAGCCTTTTTTCAGCAGAAAAATTATTTTAAGTAGTCAATTTCCAAAAGGTCTCTTGAGCAACTGAAAGCATATTTTGGAAAAATGAAAGAGGTTTTTATTCATAATATACTAAACTACAAAAACCTCTTTTAGTTTCTTCAAATTCATTCTAAGGTTGGAGGAATTTATGGCTTAACTTGGGCTACGAAACTGTTGTAGGTGCAGTTTTTCACAAACAGACTTTTCCTCTTTAACGCCTGTTTTTCAAAGACATATTCTGGGCAGTAGGAAAGGTATTTCAAAAAACCACGAGAGGTTTTTGTTCAGAACAGATTGGTTCAAAAAATCCTCCTTCAGTTTTTCAAAATACATTTTTTATGAGAAGATACGAGTTCTGTCCCAACACCTAATTTTCAGCCAAAACAGAGCAAGGGACAATCTCCTAGTTTCTAGGAACAGCAAAAGGATGAGTCATCAAGGGCCAGCTGGAAGGTTATGAGCACCATAAAATTTGACTTCATGGAGTTTTAGGTGTCAAAGAATGCTTTAAATGTTTAGATAAAGTTGTTGTAATCATAATAAGGAGTTACACTCCTAGTTGTATTAGGTCTCTAAGACTCATAGTTAGTTGTCCTTTGTATTAAATAGTTAGTTTTAAGTTTCAATAGGTGTCAAATTAGGAGGAATTTGAATTCCCCTCATGCTGGAGGAAGGAATCTACATGAACTCTATATATGGGAGAAGAACTAATGTATTAGGGGTTGGAAAATGTTAGAGAAAAAGACTACCTTTGTAAATGCTATGCAAGGATTGATATATACAGGAGTAGTTGGACTTTTCTGAAGCTGAGATTCTTAGTGTACTTCAGTGAGCTTCACATTTTATCTTTGATATGCTTTACTTCCATAGCCTTAATGCTTATTACTCAGAATTCATGGAGGAACATGCTCTGACTTCCTTTAAGTGTTAAACTATGGTGAATTGAGTTCTTGGGTCCTATCTTTGGATGTTTTTCTTAAATGTTTTAATACTTATTACTCAGAATTCATGGTTACTCATGCTCTGACTTCCTTTAGGTATTAAACTCTGATCTATCACTTTAAATTATTTCCTTTTGAATACCTTAATGTATCATTACTCAAAATTCATGCCCACATGCTCTGACTCCTATGAACTTCAAGTTATTGAGACTTTCCTGAATGTGTCACTCTTTCATTGAAGTATATACAAGCCTCAGTTTTATAAGAAGTGCTATTTGTTATCCTTATCTCTCTCACTGACTCCATAGCCCAATGGTAGCAAGCCTTCATCTTTTCAACCTACAAACACACAAAACCAAGGTAGAGTTAGCCATCTATATTATCATTAATCAATATTATTAACCTTTGAGAGAGCCCTCTCAGGTTGAGGAGGCTAAGCCTCAGCCAAAAGTTGGTTTGAAATAGTTACTCAAGGTCTACCTGATCAGCAGCCTTCCAGGGTCATATTTTGAGATAACACAAAACATAGATCTGCATTACTTATGCTATTTAGCCATTATTCATATTTAGAAAATGTATATGACTAATTGTATAGGGAAAAAAACATAATGTTGGATTATGAGACAATTGTGAGGATGAAGAAGGCAAAGAAATTGTGCAATAACCAATTGACTATTGATTTAATAGAGAAAGGATTTATATGTCAAATTTTTTCAATTAGTGTGATGTTCCTATCATCACAATGAGAACATGAAAAAACAGAGGAATTCTCTGCTAATCCACTTATCGATTTGATAAAGGCATTATGTGTAAAAATATTATGTTCATAGCCTCACTTCTTACCAAACACATTATAAACTTTGAACATATATATTATAATGTTTGAAAATATATAAACATGAACGTATGAAGGTTCTTTGTACATTCATGTTAAGCACATGGGAGATAGGTACATAATAGCCTCGCCTCTTAATGAACACATTATAAACTTTGAGCATATGTATTATAATGTTTGAAAATATATAAACATGAATGTATGAAGGTGCTCTGTAAATTCATGTTGAGCACAAGAGAGAGAGGTACAATGATAAAGAAATGGAGCTCAAATAATCATGTACAACATGTAACCTATTCTCATTATGTCTACAAAACCTTATTATTATCTTATTCGTTGGTCTTCTAGGAACACATAATTATAACATTGTATTGTAGTATATGAATTGAATGCCTTAATTTAAGGAGGCATAAAAAACTAAGACGTTTTCTGATATAACGGAGTGGAGAAATAAATAAATTCAATAGAAAAAACAAATACATAGCAACCAAACCAGGCATAATAAGTATTTGGATGTCAACCAACTATGTCTGGAATACCAAAACTAAGAATCCAAAAACCATAATCTATGGATTTGTTACAAATTTGTTTTAACCTAAAGAAAATTTTTCATACATAAAGCCTTCTTAATTTCGAACTTTTCCAATGAAACAAACCAGAGATTTTGAAAAACCATCTTTTGCATCAAGGGCATATGGGTTAAGTGTAAGATCTTTCCTCTGTAGTGGAAGGTGATGACTCAAACTCTAAGCAATGGTGATTTCACTACATAAGCCTAAGGCAAGCTGAAGTGCACATCTTTGAGGGTGGTTAGTCATTATCGACATGTTTTTCCTTATCTCGAGGTCTCGACTAAAAATGTTCATTAGTCATCTGTTTCACAATTTCAACAAAAAAATGTAATTTGGTAGGTGTCGGTTTTCCCGTCGTAAAATGGTGTATAGAGACTGAAATATTCAATGAGTGAGGCCATTCTTCTACTCTTGCAAATCCTTATCCCGCATCACATTGATTTCATTCGCTCTCTTGTTGTTCAACAACTCCATATCCTACAACCCAATGATTTCATTCCATTTTCTTCTCTTCAGCAATTCAACATCCAAGCCCCCATTTTCTACAACTTGATGCCACAAATAACATGTCTGCTATCAAACAAGAAATGCAATGAAAATCACATAGGAAGATCCATACTAGGTTTCCTTTATGTCTGAGACAAGGCCCTTTCGGTAGAACTTCTTGATACTTCCCAACTTTTTAGTAATATGGGCGGACCAGTTAGTGACATTTTCGTTCATGCTTCTTCAATGGCATCAAGAAATCCATAGTTGTAACGAGAAACACTAGAAATTCCTGAGAGATGCTCCATAACAAAGAAATTTTCTTACCAATAAGGAATTCACTTCACTTCTCCCAATATCATCACAAAAGCATAAATTTTTCAATATTTAAAAAATAAAATGTAACCCTCTCTTGTAACATACTTTATCGATAAATAATTTTAAGGATTCCTATTCAACTTTGTCTACATATCCTCGCATTTGGAAGATGAGAACCCCATGTCAGATTGTTGTTTCAAAGCTGAAAAACAACTTGGAGTAGCTAGAGGCATTGTATTTTTTGGGGTGATATTAGAGTTAGCTTTTGAACCCCGAATTTGCTCCTAAAATTGACTAGACTATCCACTACAAGATCTAGTTTCAAGAATCAATATGGGAATGTGGTCCTTCATCAAGAAATTCATCAATTATAATGATTTCATGATCAGATGGGGAATTAGTAGAAGATGGAGGTTGATTTTTTTTTACTTCTTGTGCATGCCATTTTTTTCACATTTATGGGGTGCTACCACAACCATAAACTTGCACCTCGATTCAACCCGATAATGTATATGAATTTACTTGTCCATATCAATGTTGACTTACATGAGAGAAAGTTTAGGGAAAAATAACACTGAAAATATGTAGTTATTGATTTAAAAAACATTAAAAAATGGAAAAGAAATACCTAATAACAATTCTCCCAATGTTTATATATATTTCATTACATGTACTAGGGTTTTTTGGAGCTCTAAAACCCTAATGGTCAGGCGGCCATGAGGTAGGCGGTGCGGAAAACCACGAATACAGTCAGAAAGCAGCATTGAAACCAAGATATCACAGCAATGACAGAGGAAGACAGGAGGAGAGAGATCCCCTCCTATAGAGATGCAGCGATAGGAGAAGGAACGAGCAACAGCAAACTGGACGAGGAAACAAAAACACAAGGACCTGTCCTCGGAGCAAGATGGCAGGCAGGAAGCAAAGGCAAATGTTTACCGTGTGCAGTGGAAAAGCCGAGATTCATTATTCCCATGAATAAACTCGAGCGCTATAGAATCTATATGAAGGACCATGCATTAATATGCAAGTTCATTAGCGTATGGCCATCAAAAAAGGACCTAACCAGATGGATATAGCAGAAATGGCAACCTCGAGGCCACATAGAGCCAAAGCTAGGCGCACGAGGCTTCTTTATGGTAATCTTCTCAAACCTGCAAGATAAAGAACAAGTGTTTGAAAATGGTCCATATTTTCATAATAATGCAGGTTTATTTATGAGGTACTGGGAGGAGTGTTACAACCCTAATAAAGAAAAATTCCTAGCAGCTCCAATGTGGGTAAGACTGTTCGGATTACCAATGGATTTTTGGGACTCTGAGATTCTGGAAGGAATAGCTAACACCATAGGAATCTTTGTCAAAATAGCTGAATCAACAAAGAAGGGAAGATATACCTCTTATGCAAGAATCTGTGTCTATATGAACATAGCTGACCTGATTCTGGGAGCAGTGGAGCTAGAATACCATGAGGTGTGGCAGCAGGTGCTAGACTACGAGCACATCCCTTTCCAATGTAGAAAGTGTCATGAATATGGGCATCTTTACAAGGATTTCCCACTTAATTTAGAAGAGGAAGAACGAAGAAGAAAGAAACAGAGGAAATATCAAGAAGATAACAAAGGGTTTCAGGAGATAAAATATAAAAAGAAACCAACAAAAGAAAATCCTAAGGAAGGAAGAAAGGAACAACCAGCCAAGACAAATAAGGCAAATAGATATGAAATTCTACAGGTAGAAGAAGAAGATAAAGAGATCTGAATAATGGACTATGAGGTGGAAAAAGAACAGGAGGGCAGCCCAAGCCTAGCTGTAAACAGCAGCCCAAAGTGAAACAGCAGAAAAGGTCGGAAAGGAAAAGGAGATAAATCGGAAAAGCAAAGTAATGGAATTAGATACCAATAGAGGGGAAGATCCAACGTCAGAAGAAGAAATCCTGAGGAAACTTCTAGACAAAAGGAGACACTTGGATAAAAGGTTCATCCCAGAAGAGGATAAAAAATTATACAGGGAAACCTTCCAAAAATATAAAGAAAAACAAGATCAGGGAAATACAAGAATCATTAAGCAACTAGGCATCCAGCCGGAAAATAACCAAGATCAACAAAGTAAAGCGAAAGGAGGGAAAAAAAGAGGTAGGGGGAATATTCAGGAGTCAATACAGATTATGGGAGAGATGTTAGTAACTACTGGAAGAGTAGTACTGCTCTCAGCGGTTTTCCACCAAACAACCCCAACCACCCAATGATAATTACATCTTGGAACATACGGGGACATAACAGCAAAGGTAAGCAGAGATACCTAGCAGAAAGGATCAAAAGAGAAAAACCCCAAATTATGTTGTTAAGGGAAATAAAAATAAAGGGGAGAAAATGGAGAAGATTTTAACAAAAATTAAACCAACATATGAATGTATGAAAATTGATGCAAAAGGCAGTGCGGGGAGAATTGCAATCTTATGAAACCCCACAGAAGTCATAGTAGACTACTGGATAGGAATGAAAAGGATCCTTTCAGGGAGATTCAGACTTATAGGCCATAGAGACTGGTTCTTGGGCTCGGCAGTTTATGGACCTCATATAAAAGTGGAAAGAGGAAACTTCCTCCTCTAATTGCAACAGTTAGGAAACATGCACATAGAAAAATTGTGGGCGATAGCTGGTGATTTTAATATGACAACTTCAAAAGAGGAAAAGAAAGGGGGATTGCAACGAGAAGAGCCAGACATGGAAAGATATAGGGACACACAGTCGGCACTAAAAATGATAGACATACATACCATTAATGGAAAATTCAC
The DNA here is from genome assembly GCA_000404065.3 of Pinus taeda. Lineage (NCBI taxonomy): Eukaryota > Viridiplantae > Streptophyta > Pinopsida > Pinales > Pinaceae > Pinus > Pinus taeda. Next base: position 18,418 of record APFE030831747.1, read on the forward strand.
TTGGAACAACCGCAGAGTGGGAAGCAAGCAAATAGCCTCCAGGCTTGATAGGTTTCTAGCAACAGAAAACTTTATAGGGAAATATATTTTCTATGAAGTGACAATTCTACCATGTCAAGGATCAGACAATCGGCCCATAAAACTGGAAATTGCCATGAACCCTCAAAACCAGAACAGACCCTTCAGGTTTGAATCTTTCGGTTGCGAGAGCCAAACTTCATAGAAAAATGGAGCAATGGTGGAAGAACAATGAGATTGAAATAAAAGGAAGAAACAATATGCATACCCCCCCAACTAAGATTAAAGGAGCTAAAAGGCAAAATAAAAATAAAAAAATGGAATAAAGACGAATTTGGAAATATTCAAAAAGAACAAGAAAAGCTTCAGACAGATATGAAAAGATTACAACAGAAAATAATAGAAGAAGGGAGAACAGAGGAACTAGCACACGAAGAAGGAGTGGTACTAATCAGGCTAGAGGAAACAAGAAAGCATGAGGAAATTTTATGGAGACAGAAGTCAAGAATACAATGGCTGAAAGAGGGGGAGAGAAACATGAAATTCTTTCACAAGGCCATGCAGCAGCATAGACAGCAAAATAGAATATTCTCTCTAAAAGATAATCAAGGCAACAGGTTAACTCAGAAAGAGGGGATGGAGAGTTTGTTGATACATCACTTCAAAGGAATTCTGACGGAGACGCAAAGCAATAGAGAAGAAGAGATAGCAAAAATAAGTCAATACATACCTAGAAGGGTGAATTGAGAACAGAACATGGCACTCCTAAGGGTGATAACTGAAAAAGAGGTAAAAGAGACAATGGAGACATTGGCAAAGAACAAAGCCCCATGACCGGATGGGTACACAACAGAATTCTTCCAAGCCACTTGGAGCTTTATGAAGAAAGACATTGTAAATGTTGTGGAAGAATCCAGATGCACGAAAAAGAATGCATCTAGCTTGGAATGCAATCTTCCTTGCATTGATCCCGAAGACAGAAAAGGCTGAAAAACCTCAAGGTTTCAGACTGATAGCATTATGTAATGTAATTTACAAAATTCTAGCCACCATAATGGTGAATAGACTTAAATCTATCCTCCCATAACTGATTTCAAAGGAACAAACAGGGTTCGTGAAAGGGAGACAAATAGTGGATGGAATCATAGTTGCCCAAGAGGCGATCCAATCACTAAAGAATTCAAGACACAAAGGAAAGATGATCAAACTGAACCTGGCTAAAGCATATGGCAGGCTAAGCTGGGAATATCTACAAAAAATCCTAAAAGCTTACGAGTTCGACTACAGATGGATAGAATGGTTCATGTTTATGATCACCACACCAATTATGTCTATAATGCTAAATGGGACTCCCACAGAAACTTTTAACCCGTCCAGAGGGCTTAGACAAGGGGATCCTCTCTCCCATCCTGTTCATAATAGCTGATGATGGTCTGGGAAGATTAATAAAAGCAAGAGTGAATAGTGGAAAGCTAAAAGGCCTTAGGCTATGGAGAGAAGAACTACACCTAACACAACAACAATTCGTAGATGACGTCATGATGTATGGACAAGCCAACCTCAAAGAAGCAAAGCAATTACTGGAAAACCTTGGGGATTTTAAAAAAGCATCAGGTACAGAGATAAATAAAGATAAAACGGAAATCTTCTTCTTCAACACCCCGATGACTTCCCAATCATTCCTAGCTAGAACAATGGGTTTCCAAATAGGAAAGTTCCCAACTAAATATCTAGGTATCCAGCTAAGTGATAAGCAAAATAGAATTGCTAACTAGGAAGGTATGATAGGGAAAACACAAAGAAGAATGGATAACTGGACGTTCAGAGCTCTGAACACCCCGAGTCGTCTCATTCTCCTTAAGTTGGTCCTCTAATTAATGCCAATTTACCAAATGACCAGCCAAACTATACCAAAAGCAATATGCCAAAAAATGGTGGAAATTTTCAAAAAGTTCCTATGGCAAGGAACAAACAAAACTAAAAAGTGGGCGTTGTTATCATGGAAATGGTTGAGCAAAAAATTAACTAAAGGAGGATTAGGGTTGCGAGATCCATATATTCTAAACCAAGTAATGGGCACAAAACTATGGTGGAGATGGATACAAAGAGGAGAAGATTTATGGAAAACATTGTGGGAGAAGAAATATGAGATGGCCAGATCCCCTGATGGAAAATTGAGAAGCCAATCGAAAAAGAAAGGGTCTGCAATTTGGAACCTGGCAAGGTCAAATAGGGACTTGATACGAGAACATAGTTTCTGGGAAATCAGGGAGGGCGACAAAGCAAACTTCTGGAACAATGCATGGCAACAGAGAGAAACCCTCCATTAGCAACCTCAACTCCAAGAAATTTACCAGTTTACCACCCAAATGGAGGAAGACGCAGCCCGAAACTATTGGCTGCCTAAAAGGGATGGATACTCGAGAAAATGGAAAATGAAAGAGGACTAGCAAGAAGCACCAGAAATAGAACAGTGGGAAAATTAGAAAAAGGAGATAGAGACAAGGAAAGTTGAAATTAAAGAAGGAACGGACATTATAAGATGGAGAAAATGAAGCAAAGGGATGTTTACGACAACAGAAGGATACTACATAAAAGTTGGTAGCACTAGCAATCCCAAAATCAAAAAATGGGATAGAATCTGGAAAATGAAAACTTGGCCAAAGATAGCGTTATTTACCTGGATAATGTCCCATGGGCGAGCTTTAACCTGGGACCAGTTGAGAAGGAAGGGGGCACAAGGTTCATCGCGCTGCGTCCTATGTCAGGAACAAGAAGAAACGATGGAACACTTGACCAACTCCTGTTGAGTTAGAAATATCTTATGGAAAAACCACCAGCAGCTTTTCGAGATTAGCGACAGAGATACAAGCAACATAACATTAACTGTAGAAAATTGGAGGAGTAAATCGTACCATAATGTAATGTTGAATAGAGCCTGGAATCTCTCCATAGGGTTCATCCTGTGGAACATATGGAAAGAGAGGAATAGGTTGATTTTCAAGGATGAAGGAAAAGCCACGAAGGAAATATGGAGCCAAACAGTCCAAAATATAAGAGAAACCATAATCCTAGAGAAGTGGAATGATGAAGACTGGAAAGCAGACCAGACGGAGACCCGCATTCTGAACCACTTGCAAATAAAAATAAGTATCACAGACATGGCTGCAAGAAAACACAAGGACATAGAAGCAGGAGAAAATGAGCACTACAGGAATCCACCGTAGGAATTCACAAAATTGAACTTTGACGGAGCGGCAAAGGGGAACCCAGGGGAGGCAGGCATAGGAGGAATACTCAAGGATGACAGAGGAAGAGCGCTATGGGTATACGTGATGGATTGTGGAAATGCATCAAATAATGACGTAGAATTCCATGCGTTGAATAGGGGGATAGAAATAGCCATCCGAGAAGGATATCAAAAACTCCAAATAGAAGGAGATTCAAAGCTCGTCATAGACATTCTCAAGCAATTACAACACAGAGCACCAGCAGAGAAGCTGAGTCGCAGCTGGCGGACCGCGTGGATAATCAAATAAATAAGCCAACAGTTGAGAAGGATAGCCTACATAATACCTTCCCATGTGAGACGAAAAGGAAATTCTCCTGCTGATTGCCTCGCGAACTGGGGATGCAGGAAGGGAGACAAGAAAATGGATGCAAGCGCGACAGAGCTCAACCAGAAAGAGGATATGGTGCAACTGATACAACTGGTAGAACAAGACAGGATTATGAATGAGCATCTAGAGAATTTGGCAGGAAATGACCGGAGAAGAGAGGGAAAAGGACAGAGGAGGAACAGGACAAAGGAATTTCGGTGATCAACAGGATGACAGAGGAGTGCAAGGGCAGGACAAACCCCAAGAGTACGGGGGATGAGATGGAAAGGAGTGTTAGAGGTGAGGGCAGGACATCAAAATCGAAGACGGGCAGCGAAATAAAGACAAGTGGCAGGGCAGAGTCAGAGATCTGACAGCAAGAGTAGCGGGGAGAGGAAAGAAGTTAATGCAGGACAGTGGACAGGACAAGAGGGCAGCATTTCAAGGCAGGAGGGAAGGGATGTGTGCCAAGGAAAAAAACAAGAAAGTTGGCGGTAAAGACAAGAGTTGGGAATGTAAAAAAATAAATAAAGCTTAAGGAAAAGGGGAAATATGCATTACGCATGCAGACGAGAACGAAGAAAGGTGACGAGAAAGGAAGAGGAGGCAGCAAGAAGAAGCAGAAGGAGGAAGCAAGACGAAGCTCGGTAAGCGGGTATGTGATATCTTTGGCCTTAAATCCTGAAAGCGTAAATTGTTTGATAAATAGGTTAGGATTGCAGTATGGTAAGCACACCTGGTATTATCATGTCAATTGTGATAGAAATCTCAGAGGATTGAAAGGGAAAAATCCTGAAGAGATCCCATATGTTAGGGACAGAGATAAGGTGAGGAGAGGAGGCGAACCTCATGAGAACAAGGGCATGCCTGAACAAAATTTTAACGTCCCCCACCTTCGAATATGGATCCTGGCAAGATTCATAAAAGGGAAAGGTCGAAAGCCTCCAGCCCTGAGAGACGGAAGCTGGGAAAGGAAATACCATAGCACCTAGGAGATGGAGAGGCACCCTAGGGGGAGGGTAGTAAACACAGCCAGTAGAAACTCTATCGGCAAACCTGAGAAAACTGGGCCAAGGGGAGGCCTTAGTTGCCTAATTCTTACCAAGGGTGAGACCCTGGGTGAGAAGAGGAAAAACAAGCAGGAGTGGGAACCCTACGTGGGCTGGGGAAAGAATAGTAACCACTGTAAGCCCATGACCAGGAGAATTATTAAAGCCAAAGCCAAACTCAGTTGGGGGGAAACCAAAGGCTGGGAAATTCAAGAAGGAGGGGGGGAACCCAAGGAAAATAGTATAAAACTATATGATATGGCTAACATATGTGTTGATTTTGTGATAGGTCTAGCATTGAACAGGGAAAGATAGTGAAACAGGTCAAGGAGAAAAAGGTGAAAGGATTCAACCACCAAGTTGACAGCAGAATGGCTCCCAGGAGAAGCAAGAGGATAGTTAAGAAAGAAGAAGGAACAAGCAGCCAGGGAAAGAAAAGAGGCAGGAAGCCAGACAAAGACAACATGAAGACGATCATTAACTCCTATATGGAAGGAAATCCAAAGGAAGTCAAGGATCAAATTTACAGCTAGGACCGAGATCTAAGAGACAACCTTAGATACAGATACATACCCATGGAAGAATGGGAAGGAATGGTGCAAGACCCTAGGACAACAAATGGAAGACAATCCTTGTTCACAAAGACCCTGCAACAATACTGGATCATGAAACATGTTTTGGCACGGGCCATGACTCTACACCATGAACACATGGAAGGAGAAGTATTTGACAAATAGGAAAGCAAAAAGGAGAAGGACCCAGTTCATGCAGAACTTCTCAAGGAAATAGCGACCATACAGATACAGACTTACCGGAATAATCTCGCCCTGGGAAGGATTGAACAAACCCTGACAGCGATAAAGTGGAAACTGGAACAGAGATGCGAGATGTCAGGCTCCAGTGCAAAGGCACCAGCTCCGATAGCATCCTCAGATGAGGATTAATGTGGAGATCTAGATAGTTTTGTTTTCTGAATTTTGATTTGATGATGAAAATAAGCATGTATGTTTTGATCTTTAGCGATAACAGTAGAGACATCCAACATAGAAACAATGAATGGATTATTATGAACTTATTCAATTTTGGAATGGTTTTAATGCTAATCGGTGGTCACCTGGTTTCCTTCGGGTAGGTGACTATCCGGAGCAAATGGATGTAAAAAAAAATTGAAAATAGCTAATACATAGAGACCTACGAAGTTTACAAAAAAAAACAATTCCCCCAATGTTTTAACAAAATATATGGACTTTCCATATTTTGGATTGAAGCAAAGTTTTAAACTTTTTATTTTTATTATTTTTTCTCAGCCATGTCAGTCTTCACTCTAGAATGTGCCTGAAAAAGTGATGCAATTGAATTAGTTCACGAGTATCAACAAACTAAACAAATGTAAAAAATTAAAATAATCACACTACATGTATCTTCCCTCCTGATCAATGACATTATCTCCAAATGAGCCCTCCATAGGAATGACAGCCTTATCCTCAAAGGCTTCAAGTTGTCTTATGGTGCTACTTTGACGTGCAACATTTTTACTTATAATTAATAATATAAGTGAAAAACAAACTAAAACCAAAGCAATCACTGAGATGGTTTCAAGTGAGTGCCTACTAGTTAAATACCTCAATTCAAGTCGATTAAGTATATGAATTTACTTCTCGATATCAATGTTAACTTACATGAGAGAAAGTTTAGGGGAAAAATAACACTGAAATATGTAGTTCTTGATTTAAAAAGACATTAAAAGAATGGAAAAAACAAACCTAATAACAATTCTCCCAACATTATAACAAAACCTATGGATTTTCCATATTTTGGATTTAAGAAATTAAAGCTTTAAACTTTTTAATTTTATTAATTTTTCTCAACCCTATTAGTACTCATTTTGGAATGTGCCTTAAAAAGAGATGTAGTTGATTTAGTTCTCCAATGACCTACCATGGAGGGTACTCTTCTCCTACTCTTGCTCCCATCACTCTTACTCTGCCTAGACTTGCTAGACTCAAACTCTTTTGTAAACATAAAGCTTGATTGCTTTGTGTCCCTTAAATCTCCCTTCTTAAATCACCATAATTCAATTGCAGACCTCTACTTTTCAAAATCATATGCTACTCGATTTGGATTGCAAAACAAGGAGGCTAAAGCATAATTTTTTGAAGATACACCAATTTCAATGTGCAATACTTGATTAATTAAATATCAAGTCAATAGAAGGTGTGTTAGGCAGAGAACAGATTCAATGTTTAGAGTTTATTTTTCCAAATTTAAGTCATCAATAGCTTGCTATGTTTCTTGATATGTATATAAATGACATCACACAAATGAAAGAAATTTCGTTAATACATCTATGTGAACAACCTTTGTAGATGTTGCTCTGCCCCAACAAAGAATTCCTCCATTTCATGTGAGGTTGGAGCACTCTTCCTACCTTCGTTTTGCATTATCATGTTTGTTGTGAAACATTTGAACAGTCTCGTTAAAGGTTTCATCAAAATTTCTTTCTCTATTGCCAGTAAGAAATGGAGGTTTTACTACACTGTGAACCAACCCCATACCAAGGCTTCTTGTTGTACTAAAGTCCTAGCTGACATTTCTTTGATAGTTTCCATGACTAAAAAATAATGAAATATGGGATTAGAAAGAATTTGAACCTCAACAAGGTAAAGAGAATGCGTACAAGACAAAACTTGATGACACACCTAAAAAGCAAAGGTTCATCTTATTTTACCTCTAAGGACTCTCATTGTTTCATTACTACCTTCCGGAAATGTGTGATCCAACTTCTGTGTCTCTTTACCTTGCCTTATTTGAAAGTATAAATTTAAAAATGAGTAAAAATCAACACAAAAAAGCTTCTTCGAGAACAAATCCTTTCTCCCTCATCCTCTTGACAAGTAATTTTGCTTCCAATGCTTTGTCTTATTTCTAGAGTTCTTTGATTAATGCAAAATATGTTTGAACAAAAAATTCACAACCTCTCTCCTCCATCATGTGGAGGAGCTTAAAACATGCATCAAATTTGCCTTCTTTGCAAAAGCCGTCAATGAGTATGGTCCGTGTAATTTCTTCTAGACCAAAAGAGCTAGAAATAGCATTATCGAATAATCAATTTTCCTCTTTTGTCCTACTTTCTATATAAAGACCGTGAATTATTGCATTATATATCGGTAAACTAGGTTCAAATCCATTTTTTCTCATTGAATTTAAAATCTCTAGGGCATGCTCAAATTCTCCTTGTTTGCAATATTCCATAGTAAGAGAGGTGTATATGCTTTTATGGGGAAGCAAGCCTCTCGCTGACATAATTCTTACCAACTAGTCTACCTCCTACACCCTACCTCCATTACATAGTCCAACTATTAGTGCACTTAATAAGTATCCACAGTAGGTTGGCAATACTTTTGGACCATTTTGTCCATAAGCTTCAATGCAATATCAATATTGAAAGCATTTTATTCAGGATCTGAATCACTAATTTCCCCTTTGAAAGCAGCGAATTTTAATTTTTGCATCTTGCTTATAAGTTCGATAATTAGGTTGGCATTCGTTCTTTATAATTTTTATCAGAATATCAAAACCACGGTCAACTCTATCTAATTTAATATTGCCATCAATAAGAGAGTTGTATGTCACCTAATCAGGTTTCAAGAAGTAATTAGGCTTCCTCTAACTTCCCTTGTTCCCCTGCTTACAAAGTGTACAAATCGTACCAATTATAGTATTGTATGTCAAATTATTTGGCTTAATTCCACTGCTCAGTATCTCCCTATAACTGCTCTCTGCAATATTGTAATGTCCAATGTAAAAAATGTTGGAGGAAGTGTAACTAGGTTCGGTCTTCATAAATGTAAGTTTGACTTTTGTATTTATTCAAGAAAAGAGAAATTATTTTTATAATATTTGTTAATGAGTTTCTTTCTCATTGAATTAGGTCAAGCACATGTTTAAGTGCTTCTAGGAAGTCAAGAGTTAATATATTTATGTAAGACCCTTTGAGGGCATGTTACACTATGTACAAAATAGTATAAAGGTCAAAGGAATACCTCCAAGCAAAATCCAAGTCCTTTCCATGTAGAAACGTCCTATACAAGAAGCTAAACGAAGAAAATAATGAAGATGTGGTCAAGTTGGCCTAAAGGCAGAATGTCATCCTAATGTCGTCCTAGAGGAGGGGCAGTCCTCTATATATAGAGGTTGTCCATTCCCTCATAAAGGACACAACGCAAGCTTTGAAATCAGCAAAGAGATAAGTCGAGAAAATGAAGGTAAAGCAAGTCTAAAAGGTCTCCAAAAGTGCAATGAAGGAAGGAGGAAACTCATCGAAGTTTAGGGACTGTTTGTAGGGCTAGAAACAGTGACACGTGTGAGGATAAGGACAGATTGCAGATATAACAGAAGTAAGATTTCAGTGCAAGATTCATTGGTGTTTGGGCTAGTTACTAGGGTTACAAGGCCTCCCAAGTCAAACGAAGAAGTCTCTCTCTCTCTCTCTAGCGAAGGAGGAAGGACCCTAATTCACTAAGGGTACCCTCCACATGTGAGAAAACTAGGGCAACAGAACAGCAGTACAGTCATACACCCATATCTCAAGAAGGATCTTATTTGGTCAAAGAATAAGTCTACTTGAGAAAGGGATAGAAGAGGAACATCTCATCTCGAAGGATCACTCAAGGAAGGTTTATCTCTATACAAGAAACAAAGAAGGAGGACGAAGTGTTGGGGAGCAAAGTGTCGAAAGGAAGAAGTCTATGTGTCGGGGAACAAAGTGCAGAAAAGAGGAGAGGACTTGACTTGTGCTTGGAGGACATCCTATTCAAGGTTCTAGGGTTTGGCATTGATCAAGAAAGAAGCTTCAATAAGAGAAAACTTACCGAAGGGTTTTCCTCTCAGAGAAGAGAGGTTTTGGCCTTGGCAGAGAGCCAACATTTTGTGTTCTTGTTCTTATGTTTTTGGTAGCATTTTGATGAAGTACACACACATGCATTAATAAGAAGAATAATATTAAGCTAACAAGAAAAGTAAAAAGACTCCACAAATTGTTATCAAGTCAAGAAGAATCACTCTGCACCTAATTGTCTTAGATTCTTCAACAAAAAGAAGTATTGTTTAATTTAAATTCTATTCATTCACCCACAATGATGACGATCTTTTTACTTCTATCCTACTCCTAATTTAAGAGTTATGGACAATGAAACATGATCCACCATGCTCCCTTTTCATAGTAAGACAGAATGTTTTCATATTGTTTGGTTATGAATACTAAGAGATGAGCTGCTATAGCAACCATTGCTGAAGTAGGGGAAATGCCTCATGCTCACTAAAAAAAAACAAAAGTTCTAGAATTGGAACAATATTTGGTTGTATATGAGGATCATTTTTTTCCTTCAAAATATCAAAAAGATCCTTTTTTTCCCTCACAAATTATAATAGAAATGTTGCAAGTTGTTCCAAACAACAATATAAGTTTTTGTAAATTATGTAAACTATGTCATACAAATGGTTTTTGGATATAACTACATATACACATGCAACATTTCACTAGTTTGCAAATTTTCGATAGATTTTACATGTTTATGATGTATTGGTACATACTTGTACGATTGTATTTTTGAAATATGATACTGCCCATGCCATAGATTGAGTCAATTTGAGATCTAAGTTTGTTAGCAGGGTAATGTATGAAAGGATTTATTTTACACAACCTCCTTGTATAGCATCAATCCTCAAATAGGGTGCATAACAACTGCTATTCATGAAATACTTTGATTGGTAGTGTCATTTTGTTCAAAGTGTTTTTAAAATGTCCGAATGAATCCCCCCTAAATGTCGAAGATTATTCTTCCATGTAGGCCATTTAATTTGGTTTCTCACTTATATTTATCTCACATGCAATTCGATATATACAAATATATACATCTGATATATACAAATATAAAATGTATTAATTGATCTATAAAATAAACGTATATAATAACTTTTTTTATTTATTAATAATTAGATTAAATTATAATTATTATAATAATATATTTTATATATTTTATCTTATACAATTTTTTCAATTTAAAAATCTATGATTCCTTCACCTTTGTGGGGCCATGCTAGTTATATTTTTATATGTTTAGTACATTATTTTCTTGTTATTATATCATATTTATTATATCTATCTAATTCATCTAACTCGGATATCAAGATTGAGAAGGATCAAAGTTTAGATGCAATCGTTTTTTTGTGTAAAATTTGAGAAAGGTTTTGCACTAAAATGACTGAAAAAAGTTTGCACCTAAAAAAACTTGATTTCTTCAGCATTGACAGATGGAATTAAAATTGTCAGACAAGTTATATATTTATATTTATATATATTATATTATATTTAAAAAATTATGTGGTTTGACCAAGTTTAAATGTTATCATTTACTATAGACAATATTATTAAATCTTCCATTACTTGATACAAAAAAATTATAACACAATAATATTTATATTTATATATTTATTTTTATATCCACAAAAATTAAAAATTTTTTAATATTTTTTTTTTTATTTCATAATTATAAAATAATTTAACTTATATAAACAAATAGGACATATTTGGCTAATTTTTTAGAGATCCATTTTTAAGTCAATTTTTTTTCCAATCTTGAACTATCCTTTGTTAAAACATGTACGTTTTATCTTCGTTTATAGTTCTATCTATAAATTTTATTTTTGACATAAATGTAGATTGTTTGTATAAATAAAATGTTCAATTATAAACATGTCTATCCAGAAGCTATAAAATCTGGTAACTCTATATTCATTTAATTCCATTACATTTCATCAGCTGTCTTGTTACGATTTATTCGAATTTGTGTCACTATTATTTACCCAATTGTGAAATGTGTCCCTATTATATGGAAAGTGGCATGACACCAATGTAATGTAGGGATAGCATATTGCTTTGTTAAACTTAAATGTTATTATTTGTATAACTGGATTAGTTTACAATATTATTTTTTTATTACATGGTAAGGGATAGCATATTTTAATAATATTTTTAAAAGATTTTTACTTATGAGTATATATTTTAAGTATGGATTAATTTTTTTATATATAATTTTTAGAGTGCCAAATTATTGTGTGTTTTTCATTATTTAAATTTTATTTTAATGCTATATAAACATATAAAGATAAATTGTAATTTTAACATAAATTAAAAAAAAAATGAATTATATATAATTATATATATATCTTATTATATATTATAATTTTTAAACCAATAAATTATAAAAGTTGACATTAAAATATTTTACTAACAGTATGACTTTATAGCACAAATAAATTATTTTTTTATATGTTTAAGATATGTCAATATAATTCATATTAAATTTTTATAGATAAACCCACATTGAATATTTATTATATACATCATTAAACGTTTCTTTTAACATTATATATATTTCACACATATTTTACAAATAAATTTTAAAGAGTTTATTTAAATCCATCTTGATATATTTTTTTACTTTGATTATTTTACTGTACACATATTTTGTTTTTTATATAAGTAATATATTTTTCTATTTAGTATATTATTTATTTTTATTTTAAAAGAATACATGTCAAGTCCACATTAAATATAAACAGATTCATATGTGTAAAATAATTCTTTCACCAGCTCAATCATTTCAACGCAAAATAATCAAATTTTATATAATTTTATTAGACATCTAATTAATTAACCAAAATAAACATTAAACATCTAATTAATTAATGAAAGTAAACACTAAATATGTATTTTATTAAGCCAAAACAAAAATAAAACAAACCAAATACAATTACAATTAGAGTTGCGTTGGTGATATAACCACCCATTTACTTAATACAGTTGAAGAGGAGAAACCTTACCCAACGTTTTCCACTCCAAGTTGAATAATAAGCAAACCCCTTTGCCTTTACCTCTTTAAAAATTATTTACCACTGGGTATTAAAGATTAGTCCGAAGTTGTTAAAAAAAAAAAATTATTTTATTTTTTTAGGTTTGTTTTAAGTTTTGGTTTTAGTACGAAGTTTAAAATTTTTTTTTTTTTTAAAGGTTGTTTTAGTTGGTATCTTGTGGATGTTTAAAGTTTTGTAACAGTTATTTAGAATGGTATGTTAAATAATTTTATATTAAAAAATAGAATTAATTTTATTTTGTATATTTAAAAATTATTATATTACTTAATTAATAATAATAATAATTTATAATCTGGATAAGAATTTATTCACAAATTTTATTAAAAACCTAAAACATAAAGTAATTAAATTAAATAATTTTTATTGAAAAATTATTTAATTATAAAAAATAATTGATTTTTCTTAATTATAGTGGATTTATAATTAGTTAAAATTAATTTGAGTTGAGACTATTAAATCTTACTTACTCTTATAAAACTAATTTTAAGAAAGAAAGAAATTAGTTTAACATCCATCAGTTAAAGATAGCCTATGGAACAAATTTTTTCTTCATGTGCTTGATGTATTTGGTTTTTTTTGTGAAGCTTCACAATAACTTTTTCTCATGTCTTTGAAAGCCTCACATTTTAAAATGAAATATTTTGTTGTTTCCACTTAGAATGCATACTCTTTCCTCCCACACTTTATTTGGCATTTTCGAGCGTCTTGTTTCACAACGGAGTTGGTGAGAATTAGTCTTTATCTGAGCAATAAGAATTTTGGTTCTCCAAGAGATATTGCCCTCTATACATGATTTTGGTTGATGACTATGAAAAGGATTGAACACTTCAATATAGTATTTTTTCTTTCTTATTAGCTCCTTATCTCAAATACACTTTAAGAACTTATCCATAACAAAAACTTTTATCTGTTTATTATTTATGGAACAGATATCCAAACAAATACCCCATTTACTAAACCATTTATTATTTTATTGCAACCAAACCTTTTTATTAAAACACTTTATAAAACCCTTAAATCAAAATTTAAACAATTTCTATTACTAAATTATACCCATCGAGGCAAAAGAACCCCACATATATAACGGGAGATGTTAAAACGGGAGATTTCACCGTTTTAACAGCATTCTCGTCTTCAATTTTAAAAAATCATCATTTTAATGATGTTGCTTACTATGGAGCGAATGCCATAGCCAATCTACTATAGCTAACACCAATACCAATCACAAAAACCAGTTTTCGGTGCTTGGATAAGTCTCACAACCAAGAAAAGGAAGGGACCCTATTTTAGAATTCTATTTCAACAATTTAAGAGAAGGTTTAAAAATTAGGTTGGACAAGTTTCACAAGAAGAAAAATATATTTTATATATAATATATATATATATATATATTTTGTAAGTTTGGTAGGATTTATTTTTTCAACTTGATTTAAGGTAGCACACAATTTAAACTAAAGACTTCTAGTTCGGTGAGACTTCAGTTTCATGGCCGTTCTCAATTGTACTACCTCAAGCCTACAAAGGAATTCTATTTCAACAAGTTAAAAAGAAAAAGAATTCTATTTCAACAAGTTAAATGAAAGCTTTAAAAATTACAGAAATAATTTTCATGGTTTTTAATTAAAATGCTAAGTTGGAATTGGGTCTGGTATATCATCAGTCTAGATCTATTTTAACTCTTGACCTAGGTGTAAAGAGGGATCAAATTTCGTCTTAGATTTCTTTTTACTTTAAAAGAGGTTTGCATCTCAAGAAATTTAATCCCTCTAGGTGCTTGGTAGATCGATAGTTAAAATTAATTTAAATTGGTTTAATTATTAATTTCGATAGTTAAAACTAATTTAGATTGGTTTAATTATTAATTAATAAGTATTGTTGAATGCTTCTTATTTCCACTTAAGGTGAATGAGGATCTGTTGACTTTCTATATTGATTCTCAAGGAATATGTTCAGCATATGCTTCCTTCGTAATGTTTTATCAATGGTTGTAGTGTGTTACAGAGTTTGTTAGGTTGCATTGACTTTTTAAATTTAAAAATTTAAATTCATTGTTCCTGCCCACCAATTTCCTAAGGATTTGAGATTATTCCAATTCTAATAAGTTCCTCCATGTTAAGTTCTTCATTATTATTTATAGCATTCATTTATATAAATAAGCAAATTTTATTTAGCAAAATGTCCCATTATTTTTAATAAATTTAAAAAATTATATTTGTGCGGCCAATTCTGTAGAGATTTGACATTATTCCAATTCTAATAAGTCCCTCATTGTTATTTATAACATTCATTTATACATAAGCAAATTTTATTTAGAAAAATAGTTTATTTTACAATAAAATGTGTAATTCATGTTTTTTTCTCAAGTTAAAATTGACCCATAAAGTTAAGGCATTCTTAATGTTGTAATAGGTTTTTTTGTTATATTTATGAAACTTTCAGCGATATCAACCACAAGACATTATAACACTCTACTATATTCTCCTTGAACATTTTTTATTTTATGTTTTTTAATTTTATTTTGACCCAGTAAAAATGTTAAACATTACAACTGCAACATCTATATTATACTAAACCAGAAAAAATAGCAATCCTCATATATTATACCAGGCCATGATATACTGTTCCAAGAAAACAAATATGATACCACAGCATAATAGTATACCAATATTTCTTGCTACTACCACAGCATAATAGTGTACCAATATGTCTTGCCTTCCCAAAGAAAATGTTCAACCTTTAGTGTTAGGCTTTCACAAAACACTTGTCCATGTTTCACAAGAAGAAAATACAGCAATCCGTTCACATACAACATGTCAGCTTCTTGCTAGAGCAAATTACATTGAAACAATATGTAACAAGTTGAAAGACCTCTTCTTTTTACTTCAAAAAAGTCCCTTGCAAACACACAGTAATCTGCAGGTCAAGGCATTGAACAAGTGTATTAAAAGGGAATAGAGTATGTCCAATGATCAAGGGAATGATTAGATTCAAATCACACAAGAAAAATATTTCAATCGTAGAAACATATTTAGGATAGTTTTCCATAAGATTTTATGCAAGTCTACAAGGAAATTTCTTATACCAAACATAATGAAAACTGTAAGGCCCTATCCTAGGGTCTTCTAACAGATCTATTTTCTCTAGAATTTAAATGCAATAAGAGGCAATAATTTACTTTTTTACAAGGCTTTTAAACAATGAAAATTTTACCATTTACATTCTAATCCCTATAACTTATAGTGAACATTTCATTTCGATAATTTACATGAGTAATCTATGCATAGATGAATACCTATATCGGTGGCTGGTGGAGATGCCTTTGAACTGCTACTTCTGTTGAAACGCTCCTCTTAACTAACTCAACTGGATTTACCTCCCAGCCAACTAGGAAATAATTCCTAGCCCAGGAAACCTCCACAGGTTCCCTAGCCCTCCGAGCCCAAGTCTAACCAGATGTAGTGTGTGTGTCCAAGACCAAGATAAACAATATTTCCCTCCTCTCCACTAACCCAAGAAACCTCCACAGGTTCTTTAGGTCTTCAAAATCACAGCAATCCTAAAATCATAGCCAACCCAAAATCAAAGCAAGACCCCCACATGTCCTTTTCTCCCTTCCTCCTTCCCTTTTTATACCCTTCCTCTCTTCTACACCTCAACCACCTTTCATTAATGTCATTAACTTCTCCTCCATTCTTACAATTGACTTCTCTTCTCCCAAGTAAATCTGAGAGTACATTTGGAAATGTGATATGAATATAAAATTGGGAAATTAATGGAAGAGGACCATGTCTTCTCTCAAGTAAATCTGAGAGTACATTTGGGAATGTAAGATGAAGTGGACTATATATGTTTAATAGTATAATTATTAAAGTTATATATAGCATATATTATTATATGTATTGTAATTTAAATGGAGGACCCATTCTTCTCCAATAAATGTGAGAGTACATTTGGGAATGTGAGATGTAATTAAATGGAGAAGACCATGTCTTCTCCCTAGTAAATGTGAGAGTACATTTGGGAATGTGAGATGTAATTAAATGGAGAGGACCATATTTTCTCCTAAGTAAATGTGAGAGTACATTTGGGAATGTGAGATGAATATATATATATATAGTTTGAAATAATGGAATGAGACCATATCCTACCTAAGATTCAATTTGAGAAGGCAAGTTGGGAATTTGAAAAAAATAGAAATAATGAATTTTATATTAGCGAATAAATGTATAGTTTCCAAAATGAAGGTATTCACCAATATTTCTCAATATTTGCATGATAAGATTTAAGTGGGGCATTACATACACGCCTCCTTCAGAAAACTTCATCCCGAAGTTAGAATGAAAAGATACAAGGAGTTCGAAAGCATAGCAAACCAGAGAGTTATAGTAGTAAAATTTGATAAGTCAGACAATGACATTACTTCCCATCAAGAGTCTCCAATTGACCTATATCCTCCTATCCATCCTGACCTACTTTCATTCCCACCCTATCCGTCCTTTGTTGCTTTATCCAGTGGCAACAGCCATACTAACCACTAATAAAACCGACATGGTGGAAGCGTCGAATACATCGACCTAACTTCCCCAGTTGGCAACTGGCAATCATCATCACACGTCTAGGGGAGCGTGTCCACCACTGCCCTCCCACAATTCCAAGTTTCGGGGGATACACGGTGGGAAATGCCTCTACCCCTCCTTACAACTAGGGTCAACACCCTAACACGAACCACACTACAGAGCTGGTTGGACTTGTCATCGAATAATCCAATTAGGTAGTCTTGCCACCTGTCATTTATATCTTACCCGTGTCATAAGAGTGTATATCAAGTAGATACCAAATGTAATAGAACAATGTACATCGTACCTTTCCTCATTAGTCGTCTCAACCTTCCCCAATGGAATGGTAGATCTTGGTTATCATACGGTTCCTTCCAATCTATAGTTTAGTTCTCATCCATGCATATATATAACCACAAAATAGATATAGATACATGATCTTAAACATCATGTTTATTAAGCCCAGTATCCACGTATCAATTTTTGTTGTTCATACTGGAAATAAATCTTACATTAGATAAATCATAAGTTCACTAAGTCATCGATTAGACAAATCATATCTACTTAAGCCCTATATGATGCAACAATAACTCTGACAAGTCATGCACTAGATAAATTGTAACCAAGTAAGTCATACATTTGGTCATATATCCAACATTTCCATCATCAATACCAAATCCATCAATTGATTTTCATGTGTCCAACCAAATGTATATAATGTTCATAAATAACAACATGGAACTGCAAAATAGAACCTTAACATAGGTAGCTATCTGCGTCAAAATGGGCATCATAAACGCTCATGTGACTTCCTTGTGGAACCCCTCGATAACAATTAGTGTTGAAACAGATTCAACTCTCTGTCATGGAAAATAGCATTTGAACCCGGATATGTTATAAGGTGGTACCAAAATGAAAATAATGGCAAGCAATGGATTAGTGCACTATCATTTCCACTAGAAGGTGCTAGTATAAGTTTCATGCATATAATTTCTATAAAACCTTAGTGAATATAAAAGTCTCACTCTTCCAATTTGATGGTTTTTCATCTTCCAAACCAATTAGTTAATCTTGAAAATAAAAGACTCAAAACTTCAGAAACTGTTTCCATCATGATTTACATATTTTATTTTTTTGTAAATTGAGAGAAATGTCCTCTAAATGTCAAAGGTTCAAATTTATTATATATTTAATCATTTTTTTACTAGTACTAAAACAATTTCATGATATATAATGCAGCTCACAATATGACCAGACAAATAAGAAATAATTAAACAAATGGAATAATTGCCTTTGCCCTGCTGTTATTAGTATTTCCCTTCTAAATGGCACTGCATCTCTAAAGATGCCTACTCCTTTCACAAGTGGCCAGTGACCACAAAAGTTGCAAAGAAAGTTGAGGGTCCTTTTATCCAAAACTAGAGACACATTATTTTTCATAGCATTTTTATTCAACACTAGAATAAGGGTAAAAGTGTATTCTAATATTTTCACTGGTATTTTATTGACTAATTAAGCTTTCATTCTAAAATCCCAAATTCTCTACGAATTTATCTTCTCATTTAATTTAAGATCATTAAAAACAACTATCACAATAGGCCTTACACAAGTCCATGGTATTCAATCTATGTTTTCACTAGAAAATTCCACCACCCATATAATAATCATTAACGTGACATATAGGATATTTCAACACATCCTAATCAGAATTCCCATGCTTCATAGAATATGCATTGAGACTAGAAAAGTCATACAAAGGTTCAGTTTACCAGTCATGTATGTTTACCTGACTAGATTGCTCTGGCTTTGAAACAACCTCAAATTATTGTGATAAATACTAGCAATAATATTGACACTTTGGGGTTTAGGTAATGTTATCACAATAATGGTGATAATATTGCAATAAGTATACCTAGTCTTAAGGCTTGGAAGGGAGAGAAATTTTGGCTATGGATTTGTCTTCATGTTAAAATGAATTTTTAAATATGTGCAAGGTAGTTTTAGTATTATTGTGTTGATGATCTTGATGAATTTGTATAAGCACAATGGAGAAAACCTTTCTCTAGGATGTCACCATGATATTGTTGACTTTAAAAGTTTCCAAACAAATTTGTGTTATATTTTCCATCTATTTGTGCAGGGAATCAAGGCACCATTGCTAAGGATCACATCCAATCCACACTCAATCTAATGCGATTGTAGGGGAAATCATTTACTCTAAGCATTATTGTTATGGACTAACACTAACAACAGAGTTGACGCTTGGAGCTCATAAAACATCTTAGGATAGAGGATGAGATGGTTCTTTATGCTGGAAAACTTTCATACCATGATGGCCTACATGTGAAGTAAAAGAAAATACATTCGAAACGAAAAGGGGCTTGGAGGAAATTGATTCTCTTACCTGTGTAACTGAAGAAGAAATGCCTCTTGAGTATGGCACTTGTCAATTTATTTTTCTAAATTAGTTGGACATGGTATTTGTTGATTAGATTTCTATGTTAATGGCATAAGACAGTGTAGTAGCTACCAACTTATCTTTGCTAGATTCTAATAGTTGTGATTGTTTTGTTATGGCAGTGAATAGTAGGGGAAACAAGATTCCTGGGAGAGTGTTTTGTTATTACCAAAAGAGAGGTTCGAATAAAAATGGGGGCTCGTTGCTATGATGGTTTTCTTTCTGCCACTTTTGTTTAGTACTTGATGGGAAAATAATCAAGAAGGATAACTTTTGTGGTGTATGCAGGGAATTACTAATAGCATTCTTGGTGATCATTACAAGAGTTAAGGGCTCTTCCTGCTAATGCATTAAAATAATGAGAATCATTAAGTATATGGAGGGTGCTATGGAATTTCTCTGTTATTTTTGCGAGAACGGAGTCATCATGGTAGGCATTCCAATCTGCAACATAGCCTCTGAATTTCTGGGAGAAATTCTCAAAACTTTTTAGGCTAAAGACAGATAAAAAAAACTGCAGAAATGTTTGTTGAACATGTCAATATTTGTGACATTATAATAATACATAAGGAAGAGCCAAATTTGTAGTATAAGGGAGCATTACCAAAATCTTCATTAAAATTATCTTTAGCGAAGGCAAATTGTGTTTTTAACCAAATATCTAGTATAGTGTGTCTTTTTCCCAATATGTATCAGAAGCATGTTGAGAGCAGTGTCAATCATAGCAAACTAGTTGATTAGTGGTGAATTCTATAGCGAGTTGGATTAATGATGCCAATTGAATCCTAAAATTGTAGGAGAACATGAATTTTTCTATGAAGTCAAAATGTCTAGTTGAAGTTGGCAAGCCAGCAAGAGCTAGGGTCGTGTCTATTCATTTTATATATTCCTATGCTTTATCAAACAAGATTATAATCCACGGTTCTCTTAGTCCATTATTATTATCAACCTCTGTAAAGGAATAATACTTTATGTAAGGCTTAACAGCCCTCAAATACTGAAATATGCTTGCTTATTTCCAACTCCATTGGAAACTTACCATAAGCATATATATAATCAAAGGAAACGGCTCCCCACCCAAGTGCTTGCAATATCTTTATAGCCCTAATCAAAAACATTTTTTCAAGCAAGACAGCAGCCACGGGAGAGCATATTTGTATGTCTTGTGTATTTCTAAAATGAATATCAAAGAGTCTACAGGTGAAAGTTTCTAAAAACTTTCCTTGAGACGATAAAATAAGACATTGAACAAATACGACCTCTAATGAACAGTCAAGATGTGACGCACATATTGATGGCATTTTTAGTTTCAGAAATAGCCTAGTGGATTTTGTCTTTTATTCATTATAGCATCCTTGTCTTATTTATATTACATTCAGCTCCATAAGGGGTATGGTAGTCACCATAAAAGACATTTTTTTTTTCCCAACCTCCTAATCTCCATCAATCTGATGAAAAATAACTGTAGTAAAAGGAATAACATAGTTTTAACACCAACAAACACAAATACAGACAAAATTGTGCTAGTAAAGGGAAGAATGCCTGTTTGACTAAGACACACAAGATATCCTTTATCTTGTCAAGTGTCAACATATCTAACACAGAGTAACAAAATATTAAACAAATATCAACATTAGACACTAGAATATCTAGAATGCACTCGTGGTAAGGAGAAAAATGTTGCAAAACAAAATGGTTCTCCTAGTTAATGATAGGATGATCAACATGATCAAAAATTTCCTGTAAAGCGGCTCATAAAAGTCCTAAAAATATCAGCCCTAAAGCATGGGTAATTCCATGAAAAAAAAAAGAGAGAGAAACTGAAGGAAACTAGATGGTAGCGACTCTGATAAGCAGAAACCACTTTTCATTGGCACGGCACTGAATGTCAGCCCTATATTAAGATGGAAGTGCAATTTATCGACAACCTGAAAGGCTTCCCCCTATTTTCATGAATCCAGCCTAATTCACAACTTGAAGCATTAAACACACCCAGTGAAATATGGGGATTGATTTACTACAATCGAGCACACACAACTAAAATCATAGTTGGAGGCATTAATCATAGCGAACAAGACATAGGGACAGAAATGAAACATGACCTCAAATTTAAGTGCCACGCATCCACATTAAAATATACAGGGTGAAATTGTGGCTACCCCAATTCATATTCTGGCAAAATAAACATAGCCAACAAAATATAAACATCGAAACAAAGGCTGGAACAATCCACAGGTATATTAAAATACTGAAACTAAGGTCCATTTAGACACGATATCTGGCTTGTATATCATCGTTCCTACCATATATAGCTACCCGTGTATTTTCAATAGAACTTTCCATGTTAAACACTCTTCTAATTATGTGATTATGAACCTGCTTGGGTTGAATCTTCGCCCAACTTAGATTTTAAGATAGGCAATGCGACACAGAACTTTCAATAAGCACACCATGAGTAAATAGCATCACCTTTACAAGCCTGATGGTAATTGTAGTTTATATGTTTGGGTGACCATCTAGAACCCATGAAATCTATGAAACATGTTATTCCTGCATCTTTTAACCTTATAGACACCAGAGTAATAATGCAGAGGAGCATGAAGGCAAAGGATAATATCTATTCTTCAATGCGGGCGAGTGAATACTCATATAATTAAACATGTAACACAACAATGCAATGGCATACAGGGCGGGAGTATTACTTATCTTTTAACGTTGGATCTGGAAACTGAGATGGGGACTCTATTTTTCCACACAATTGTAGACGAACTGTGGCTGGAATCACTTGCAGTTGTCACCCTTGAGTCAAATTCCAAAGCATGAGAGAGGGGCTTACTTGTGGGATTCAGGAGAAAATCTTCTCCACCTTCAACTAAATCTCTAGACTAAAACTACTCTTGATCACTTCCAGTGTTAGGAGTTTCAAAAACCTTTTATGTACTTTGTCTTGCAAGTTTTTTATGTTCAGATCTAATATGACAATTCTTCAACTCACCCACAATGTTGGCAAGTGAAATCACTGACCAGAGTTCCCCTCTGAGCAATGTTGTTCTCGTTTTCCCAATTAAAACATAATATGTAAATCAATTCCTTAGCCACTGGAACTCCTAAATCGAAGGGTAAGGTCTATGCTTCCTTTTTAGACACCATAATTCAAGATTCTACCCTCACAGATAAAGTTGAATTCCCCTTACCTATCAAGATACTGTTGCCTCCCAAATTTACCATGCCTCCCCTTCCCTCTTGTCAGTTTGGCCCAAATCCTATGATTCGATCCACATTACTCTATATGTCTACGTATCCCTTGATTTTTCTGTAGGTTTTGCCTTGTCATCACCAGTTTGCCTGCTAATCTTGTAAGCTAATCACTAATGTGCCACTTCGTCTCCTATCCTGACTTGTCATCGGTCAACCTCTATGGTTTCCACCAAGCTAATCAACTTTAGTTTGCCTAACCCATGAATGAATGTAGGATAGATCTATTGTTCAATAACCAGTACTTACAGCATATAATTTGTAAGGATTTATCTTCTGAATAGACAATATAGATCTCAGTCACACTAGATATGACAATCATCTATTTTTGAACAGTGAAAGCAAGTTAGATTTGATAGCAGAAAGGCAACTTGACACTAACCATTACAAATGAATAAAACAGATGCCCGAATAAAACTATAGTAAGGTCCAGAAGGCAGATTAATTAGAACAATCTCGAAGTTGCTTTGGACTGAATGCTGGTGAGATCTGATTAAGGGTCACTACAAACTGGTGGATAGCTTAACTTATACTCAATTAAAGTTTTTTTTTTTTTTTTAACTGAAGTTTTGCGCTAACTCTGTTTAATGATGCTGTCAAAAAAAGTAACACTCACTTAATTTCATTATTATACTTTGTCTACCTTCTTTGCTTTAAAATACATGGTGACCAACTTCTAAACAAGGAAATTTCTAGTGTTTAGTGGAACTTAAGTTACAACATAATTTTAATCTCCTCACTTAAAATGACAAGGGAATGTGAGATGACCCTAAATTGAAGTTATTGCAGTATCATCCATCTTCTTAACAACTTAATTTAATATACTTTGGCCAAAGATATTTTACATTTGCGATTCTACAGTCACCAAATATGATAAGTGGACATAAATCTATACAACTTCCTTGATGCAGGTCCCAAGTTTCATAGAAGTTGTGAGACGAATCAGAGTTCAGTTTAGTCAAATTCACTAGTGAATCAGCAGAATATTATTCCATCCATCAAGGTACTCTGTGGTCTGCTCCACTCAAATAGCATGAGTTTCAAAGGGTTGATGTTGCGTGCAAATGCCAGGCAATAATGGCGTACTAGTAGACATTTACTCCTCGGACATGGCAAATAACGTAAAAGAGGTTTGATCTATGCGGAGCGTGCCCTGAGGCCTGAGGGTATGTTTCTCAGTCTTTCAAAAAAAATGTATATATCCTTTAACAGAATCTCCTAAAAGAGTGGAGTGCAAATGTATGCTTGAAACAATAAGAGACTGAAGTCCGCCCAATCTGTATATGAGGGAATATTGGCCTCAATACAACTAGCAGGAAAAACAGAATAGGAGGATAGGGAATAGCCATGCTACCCATGGTTTCTTATGCCGAAGAGACAATAGTGAAGTCCTTATTTCCTGGCTCTATAAGAGCACCATTTCCTAGAGACATCTTTTGGGCCTCTGAATCCAACCATCTTTTTTTGGTCTTCAAGACAAACCTGTAGCAGGCATTGGGTCTGCAACTATGATTACACCATGAAAACAGGGACCCACAAACAGCAGTCCCAAGCACAACATATTGTAATTCAACTTGGAATAAACCAGTTTCATGTGTGGACATTTCTTCATCCACCTGCACTTGAATCCCATTCGTAATTATAAGACCTCCTTTTCCAGCATTTGCCCAAAATTTTGACTCGCATTATATTTTGTATCTCCAATGTAAACTCCAGTGTGTTGTCTTGTTAAAGCCATGAGCCTTGCACCTTCACAGATTTGATGTGCCATTTCTGTTGTATCTGTATCTTTATTTGTTTCACAATCTTCATGGCAATAGATATCACTGACTGCATTGTTGTGGAGAAGTAGTTGATGATTGGCCATTAAATTACTGATGTTGCGATTAACATGAATAGGGTGGGCAGTGTAATTAAAGGATCATGGATGTTTGCATTGGAAATGGAGAGCAAGTAGTCTCAGAGCAACTCATAAATCACAAGTACCCCCAAGGGTTGGAAAGGTTTTGGGACCTCGCTAGGTATTGGGAATGAAGCCTTCTTATTTTATAAGGTTGAGAAGGTGGCATTCTCTGCTTTCTATGTGGCTTTTAAAGTTTGTATCCATATAATATTGTGTGCAATAAATTACAGAGCCTATGCATTGGCCTTCGCATAGATGGACATGGTGCAGAGTGTGGAGGGGATAATAAATTCAACAAATGCACAAAGGTATGGCATGGACAAACCCAAGATCAACCAACAAGCATTCTAAAGAGTGTACATGAACCAAATGGATGTTGTGGAGAAGCGCAACATGCAACTACATAACTAAGGAAAGAGGGTGGGTGCCCTTAACCATGGGACCAAGGGATGAACTGCGACGATGGAGAGGCACTGAGAGTCGTAAAGAAATCTAACAGCCGGAAGAGAGGAAAAGAGGCACAATGCGCAATCATGAAACTATGGGAAAAAAGGGAAGCACGTTAACTTTAAAATTAGCGACTAGAGAATAGACAGCAGACAAGGAATTGAGAGCCCACAAAAGAAATCAACAGCAGGAAGAGAGAAAAACAAAGTCTACTTTCCAAACAACTCTTAAGATTCGAAATGCTCCATCCGCCTGCCTGCCATTGTTGAAGAGTTTGGATGAAGCTTGCAAGATCAACTACAGACACCACTCACTCTGCTCGATCTTATTTAAATAAAGCTCCATCCTCCACCAAAGTCTTACAACGGACCATTCAGATTGAGTAGACTGAAGTAGATAGTAGTGAGAAATATTAGTGATGGGGTTGAAGCTTTATTTTGCATTGGATTTTTTCTTTGCACTTTGTTGTTTGGCCTCGCCATTGCTGTACCGATGGCCCGGTGCACATTGTATCAGCGTTGTAAGTATTGCTTTCTATGGCAATAAGGAGGGTATCTTCTCTAATCTAAAAAAAAAATTGTTATATGTATATATATTAGAATTATAAGTCCTTATGAGGGCTACAAGCTCTTATAGCGGAATTTGGGTTTAGTGGGCTTTGGGTCCAAATTTTAAATCAAAGCTCTGATACCATGTGTAAGGCCCTATCCTAGGGTCTTCTAACAAATCTATTTTATCTGGAATTCAAATGCAATAAGAGGCAATAATTTACTTTCTTACAAGACTTTTAAACAATGAAAATTTTACCATTTACATTCTAATCCCTATAACTTTTAGTGAACATTTCATTTCAATCATTTACATGATTAATCTATGCATAGAGGAATACCTGTACTGGTGGCTGGTGGAAATGCCTTTGAGCTACTACTCCTGCTGAAACACTCATCTTAACTAACCCAACTAGATTTACCTCCCAGCCAACTAGGAAATAATTCCTAACCCAGGAAACCTCAGCGGGTTCCCTAGCCCTCCAATCCTAAGTTCAACCAGATGTAGTGTGTGTGTCCAAGACCAAGATAAACAATATTTCCCTCCTCTCTACTAACCCAAGAAGCCTCCACAGATTCCTTAGGTCTCCAAAATCACAGCAATTTTAAAATCACAGCCAACCCAAAATCAAAGCAAGACCCCCACATGCCCTTTTCTTCCTTCCTCCTTCCCTTTTTATACCCTCCCTCTCTTCTCCACCTCAACCACCTCTCATTAATTTCATTAACTTCTCCTCCATCCTTACAGTTGACTTCTCTTCTCTCAACTAAATCTGGCTTTACATTTGGAAATGTGATATGAATATAAAATTGGGAAATTAATGGGAGAGGACCATGTCTTCTCTCAAGTAAATCTGAGAGTACATTTGGGAATGCGAGATATATATATATATATATATATATATATATATATATATATATATATATATATATTGTAGTTAAATGGGGGGGACCATGTCTTCTCCAAGTAAATGTGAGAGTACATTTGGAAATGTGAGATGTAATTAAATAGAGAAGACCATGTCTTTCTCCCTAGTAAATGTGAGAGTACATTTGGGAATGTGAGATGTAATTAAATGGAGAGGACCATGTCTTCTCCTAAGTAAATGTGAGAGTACATTGGAAAATGTGAGATGAATATATATATAATTTGAAATAATGGAAGGAGCCATATCCTACCTAAGATTCAATTGAGAAGACAAGTTGGGAATTTGAATAAAATAGAAATAATGAATTTTATATTAGTAAATAAATTTATAGTTTCCAAAATGAAGGTATTCACCAATATTTCTCAATTATTTCAAGTAATGTAAACATTAATAAATTTTGCATGATAAGATTTAAGTGGGGCACTACAAAAACTTTTTGAGAGAAAATAGTATTATGTGTTGAAATTTTCCATCAAATTTAAATCTAAAAATCTACAAGGAAATTTCTTATACCAAACATAATGAGAACTTTTTGAAAAAAATAGTATTATGGGTTGAAAATCAAATGTGGAGACAAAACAATTTTCTACCTATAGTAATTAGTCCTCTGTTGACACCATCTCTGGCTAGGTTATACCACTTGGTCAAAGAAGCCTAATGCAAAATTCTTAAGAAAGTCTCTCCATCCCAACACAAGATTGTTATCAAGCAAGTGTCATACTACTAAGTTTGTTTTCAAAACATAATAACTCTTTGGCACCTACAATCCCTGTCCCACACAATACTAGTTCTTCCTTCTCTACTCAACAATACCTCAGAAATTCCTCTCTCAATGCTCTTTGATGTGTGTATAGAAAATTCCAAATTGTTGTCTATTAGGTCCAGCAGAATTTTCTTAGTTTTAGCACTTATCAAGGTTTTAACAGTGTCTTCCAATCTATAGTATGGTAGCCTTTTCTTTCAAAGTGAAAAAACCATTTATTTTTCTCTCCAAAAATCAACTTTCATTTTCCATTCAATTTTTCTCTTCTTTGCAAGAGTTAAACATGGTTAGCAAAACCCATAATGTGTAGACCAATTGGTTTGTATAGGGTTTAGTCCCCACCAAGTCACTAGTTCAAATCTCATGGGGAGGGGTTGAGGGTGCAAGCCACCTTTGGGGGAATTAAATCTTGATTATAGCATCCCATTGGTGGGTAGACCGTTCATCCATCCAACATTAGGGTTGGCCCCAACCTAGGCTCTGCCTCGCTCAGGAAAAAAAAGACATGACTAGCAAAAATCTTAAACCAACTTCTTGTTGTGGGGGACAAATTTTTTAAAATATAGGAGGTGGTGGCTTATATCTAGGAGTTGATTTCATCTATTCCTCTTTATCACCAAATCTGACCATAGGTTAGACTCCATAGAACGAAGTTTCATGACAAGATGAGTAGAAAAAAAAAAAACAAAGAATTCTAAATATGTAAAATTCCCTTAAACCCTCATCCTTCTCATCCTGCTCATCTTATGGTACCATAGCCCCTTTAGGTGCTCAATCTTGAATTTGTTTTTTTGGATGAAATTCAGTATTTTAAAATTCCATGTATTTTCCGCGAGGTACCAATAGTGGCAATGCGACTCTCTCAATTGATAGTGAGAATACTACCAAACTTCAATATTTTTGTTTGCATTAACTATATCATGCTTGATGGTCATAGTGAGTGTATGTGTCATGCAAAATGTAGAAAACTTGCACGCACTATTTATGACATGGGTGTGATATAGTGTCAAGCTCGATGGGTAGCACTAAAATTCTTTGAGAAGGGCATTGAGTACTAGGAACTTCTAAGTATGGTGAAGTCCAACGTATGTTGAGGGGTGGAATAAGCCATCTTGCTATCCTCCATTAACCACATTATCCTAGGAATTGATGTCAAAGTTTATTGTTAATAGATTGTTGTGGGATAATTAGGGAACCTATTATAGAATGTGAGGATGACATACACGCCTTCGATAGGATGTGGAATGTAATCACCTATATACCATTTGTATTACCACTTGCAAGAATGGCTCGAACCTGGTGCCATTGCAAATGGAATTGGTTATGTGAAAATAGGATATGGATGGGAAAAACTCTAGTTATCGCCCCAAGAAGACATAACTAGCCATGCTAGCAAGAAATCCAAAGCAAACGGGTAGGTTGACTTGGTTACACACAATTTTTCAAATTTGTTTTACAATGTGTGTTTAGTGTTTGCGTGTTTGTATACACAATCTTTTCTTTCATTTTAAAACAAATATAGGAAGTGGTACAATAATATGGGACAACTATTGGCATTATTTTACTTATTAAATTTTGTTTTGGATAGAAGTTTGAATTCCTTGCAAGTCTCCAACAACTTTCCTATGGTGATAAAATGGATGAATGGCGAAGATCATATTCAAAACATTGAACTCTTTACTAACCTTGATCAACTTAAAGATATTTTGGGAAACTTCCAGAATATCAACTTCATGTATATTTTTAGATAACAAAACCGAATTGCGAATAAGTTGTCCAAGGAAGAGCTAGAACTAATTACAAAATTAAGTTGTTACTTCAAAAGGATATCTAGGTCACTTATAAGAACTAAGAAGGGATATGTTGAATTGTTGAAAAAGTGTAACTAGGTTCAGTCTTCATAATGACATGCAATTGTGATTTTTGAAAATGATAAAAAGAAGAAAAATAAAATTATTATTGTAATACTTGCTTCATGGGTTTCATGAGCAAGAGATTTTATTTTTAGTTGGCTCTCGTTAAGAGCCTTAGGATTTGTCATTAAATTCAATTTCATGAGTCTATAAGCCCTCCAAGACAAGCACATGATTCTCCCCTTCTAGTCGGCTTCAAATTGAAATATAAGTCTCATGTCAGCACACAAATAAGAGACACAATTGTTCAAGATACACATGTCATCTTATTTATGGAGGACCAATCACTATATATAGGTGTGAAGGATTTTCGCATAAACACAGTCAACATTTCGATATATCTTTGAGATTTTCGGTGGACAAGGCAGAGACAAGTTCAGATGGAACTCAGATGGGTACAGTGAATAGTTCAGATATAATCACAGTCAAGGGAATTCGGATCCCTCTGAAATTCGGGTGGATGAGCACAGTGACAAGTTCAGATAACTCTGTAACTCCATAAGAGACTACAATAATGTGTTTAGAGCTCAATAAGATATAGCTCGGTGTCATATCTAAGAAACACAAATTTGGAAAGGATATAGAAGCTACAGTTCCTTGAAGAAGTCACAGTTAGGTGCCATAATGAAGATCATTGTTCAGTGCTATGAAGGAACTACATATCACAGTGATTTGGTGGGTCTCAAAAAAGGTCTTGGTGCTACCTTAAGAGGAAATATATCAATGCTATCTCAAGAGAAATGGCTCAGTGCCATCATAGAAATAAGTGTTAGGGTCCTATATTAATAGGATTCATAATTTTGAATGGGCTATAATTAGTCTTGTAATATTGTACATACCTTAGCTTTTCTGCATTAAAAAATTAAAAAATGCAAAGAGGGTATGTTCTAAAATAAATATCAAAGGACAAAAAGAAAAAGAAAAGATCAAAAAAGTGAAAATATATGAACCCCAAACAAAAACAGACCATGAAAGTGTGCAAGTCTAAGTGCCACTACTTTTTACTTTACTGTACAAAATAATGGTTGTGTGTAGCTTGTCATAAATGTCACAACCCATGATAGTCAAATTGTTTAATCTTGACTACTTCATGCTTTAAATTTCATGTTTATAGTTAGAGAATAAAAGATCTTGGCAGATCAGTAGTTAGGTAGAGAAATAAAATATGCTCATAAGCTTATTATCTTAGTTATTGGAAGATATAAGGTTAGAATTAGATAGTTTAATTTTCAAAAGAAAAATAAAAGAAAGGGTCTACTAGCTTAAATACGCCCAATAAAGTGAAGAAAAAATGTTAGGGTAAGTAAAGGGTAAGTAGAAGAAAGGTTGCAGAAGTACAAAGTTGAATGAAGCAAAAGCATATTTATTATGTTTAATTATATTTTTCAATGTGCAAGAGAAGTTATGAAAGTGAAAGGATGTTCACAAGTTGATTTGGCTAACTTTATCTCATTCCATTTCACCTCCCACTACATGCTTACTAATTTCCCCATTATCCCATCATTTCCTAAGAAAATACCATTTTTCACTTCATTTCACCCTTGCCCCTTGGTTTCACACATTTCCCTAACAAATTACCTTCCAAAAGTCATTTCCCAACCCAAAACCCCTTTTCCCTAGTGTGAAACCCTTTACCCTTTGAAGAAACCACTTTCTCCTTATTAATTTCCCTATTTTTGCTTAAAAACCCTTATCTTAAGTTTAAATTCCCCCCCGCCCCCCCCCCCCGCATCATTTCTTTATTAACTCCCCCATTAGCATATAAATCGTTCATTATATGCCTGACCTCGCTGATTCATTAATTAATTACAGTTTGTAATTAATTCCCTCAGGCCCTGCAAATCTCCGCCCCTGCTCCCGCGGCACAACTTCACCGCGCGACAGTGGTTAGATCTATCACCCCCGGATCTGACGGCGCACATCCATATCACGTTCATTCACCTCCCGACCTTTACCCCCTTGAGAGCATGCGAGATTCGTGGTTTTTCTCGGGCCCCTTTTGGCCACGTGGCATCTCCTCGTTAACTCGTGTGCTCTCTAGAAAATACCACCCCACTCCCAAAAGCGGTGCGTGTTGGAAATAATACTGAGAGGGGGGGTGAATCAGTATTATCAAGTCAAATAATCCTTTTCAACAACCAAATTGTATACGCTACTTCAGTTAATTCAACCCGCGTATATACGCAACTATTCAGAAGTAAATCCGCGTATACAGAGCAAACTTTTAATTTACTTAAACTTACAGATGATGATTGTTAATCTGAGATGCAGCGTCAAATAACCAGTAACTAGAGACAGTAAAACAGAGCAGAAAGAGAATCACACACAAGAACACTAGATATAAGGTGGAAACCCAATGTGGGTGAAAACCACCTGCTGCGATTCGTCTCTATCTTTCTTTAATTAGAAACTTCTGTTTACAATGTACTGGTGCAGTCCTTTACCAGTACGCAGGCTGCAACCTGCAGAGAGCTACAACTCTCTCTCATTTTTCGGCTTCTCCTGGAAGGGAGCAACAACCCCCTTTAGCTCTTGTACTAGCCAAGATACTAGTACGTAGGTGCTGGCCTATAGAAGGCTACAACCTTCTCTTTCTTACAGGGACCACGTTTCATAAATTTTCAGACTGGATCCATCAATCAATCATCAAGCATTTCTCCATCAACCAATCTCCTTTTCACCAATTAGATCAAGTAGATACTTCTCTGACAGCTGTACCCAAAACACAGTACCAGAAACTACACAACAGAAACCGAATCCAGAACATAGTAGCTATAAACAGAAGCAGCTATATCACAGCTTAAAGCATATACGCTATTTCAACAGCCTGAAACCTGCGTGCATACGCATCTGCGTATGGGACAACCTGCGTATACGTGCTATGACTTCACTGAACCTGCGTGTATACACGCCTTCGCTTCACTTAACCTGTGTATGGATAATTCACTCTTCCAGATATTCAATCACTAATTAACCCAGATTATTAGACTTATAGATCAAGCAAGCGCCACATCTAGCAGATCAAAATCATTTAAAGATACAATCATTCAATCTTAAAGATTATGGCCCATGAATAGAACTTATCCTTCCTTTTACGATAAGGTTCCTCCTTCATTCAGATCCAGATCTGCATCACAACCCAATTACCAATATACCAGCTCTAGCACTTTATCAGATATTCAATAATAATACGGATGATCCTTTGCACATGATCTCCTTCCTCTTTTATAGTCTTAGGCCTTCCTCAATACCATGGTCCAAAACCATAACATTTCAATACCATGAACCCAAAACTAGGGATCAACACATCTGACGAGACGCCATGGTCCAAAAAATAGGTTCAATTCCCAAGAGCTAACTACCATGGACCAAAATTATGATCCCCAACATATACATGCTTTTGTGATGAATGACCCGTGTGTATACCCGCCTTCGTCTAGATTAACCTGCGTATATGTCTTTTTCTTCTTTCTGAGTGCCTGAACTAAGATCTGTTACCAAAGCGAGTTGCCATCAAGGACAACACCTGTGCCATAGCTCCAAACCTGTGTCATAATGCCAACAATCCTATCCAATGTAGTTAGCATGGCCATAGCAATGAATAAGGAAATTGTATGTTACAAAAGTGGGTTCATACCCATCCCTTTACATCTCATTCAAAACAATATTGATGACCTCAAATTTCCTAGCATGTACTAGCATACCTATCATAGTTGTGTAGGAGTACTCATCATGTATAAACTATTCTTGTCATTTGGTCCATTTCAATAAGTTCAGTGCTAAGCCTTTTGATAAGTTCAATGCATTGTGATCAAAGTATGCCTATAAAAATTTACTCAACGTATTTTGTTCATACTTTCCACTATCATGGTTAGTTTTTGAAGCTCATATGTGTATTTGAATCCTATCTAAATGTCCCAAGTTCTTATTGTTTTTAATTTCTATAGGTAAAATTTTAGGTTTAGGATCTATATTTACAACCTTTGGTTTCTTTTGCCAATAATCCATATGGATATTCAAGTTCTAGTTGAACCTTTCATGTGAAATTATACCAATTATGAAAAAAAAAAAAAATAATATATATATATATATATATATATATATATATATATATATATCAATATGATTAGATGGCAACTAATCTACCATCATCCCCTCACAAGAATTACTCAAATATATAGATGGACCTGACATAGAAACAACACAACATTCTATCAATGTTACTTCCTTCCTAGCATCTACGCAATTAATTTGATAACCTAGTATATAGTGCCAATAATTTTTACTATTGTAGAACCTTTTATACATGGTACTATGATGTAGGTTTGTCATGATATCCCATTATTAAGGAACTAAGGACTCTTCTTGCTCCTACACAATAATTTTTTTCCTCTTAACATATTGCTCCTACTTTGCAATCAAATGGAGGAAAAATGGAAGAACTTTGCCAAAAGGATGGAACAACATTTGATGAATCTTATGAGACACTTTTAGGAAAACATATCCTAGCTAGAGGCATCTATTGCAACTTCTAAGAGAGAATCCCCTCGATTCAAAACTACATTTGTGCTTTATGTGGTTACTTTTGTAAAAGTTGCAATAGTATCACCATAGAAGCAAATGTAATTATAGTGAACCATACTCACCTCTTTTTTCCAAACCTTTGCATCTACAAGTACATATAGAGAAAAAATTATTGATTTGAGCTCAAAAGTTTGGTGAAGAACATATATAGCATGTAGATTGCACTTATGCTTTTGTCCAAGTATTTGTTGTAATTGTTTCATCCATCCTAATTCAAGTTGCAATTATAGAGATTTTACAAAGGGAAGTTATGCTATTGTCTAAGGTTTATGTATCAAGGTTTTTCACTCCTTGAAAACATAAGGAATACAATTTTCCATATATAGGCATCATAGCCAAAATTTTCACCAACTACAACAATAATTGGTTTCCCTTCGTGATCCATACCACCACAATATATTATCCTCATTTCTGCACTATTTGTAAGATTGAGAGAATTTTCCCTTGAAAGGTATCTAACATGAAGTGAGTAATATAAAGATGACAAAGGTAGGCCCCCAAGATCACTGAACCCCAACCATTTGGCACAACTCCAACCAACATGTTCTTATGCAACCTTCTCATAAAAAAACGCTTCACAATCACTTTTGGGATCATCAATTTATAATATATCTCATTATAGATAGTCTCTTTATCACAACTTTGCTATGTTCTTCCATCTATTTCCAAGGGTCTTGGAAGCCTTCATTATGTATCTGCAATCCTCACTAGGAGGCCATCGAAGAATAATTACAATCAAGCAAAGAATTAAAATACACAAGTGACAAGACTACCTAATAGTAACAATAACAGTGATAAATAAGAGAGATATAAAAGAAATTATCTTTGAGGATAATGTCAGCTCCTCTTATCTGAATTTAAACAGGAAAACAAAAAATTATAGATATAACCATAAATAAAAATATGCAGCAGAAACAATACTTCATTTCATTAATATCAAATATTGAAATATGCTTACAAATAGAATGGAAATAAGACTAGCTCGGGCGATGGTAGATTATCTCTGAGAAGAGATGTGGTGGCTACATGCCTCTGAACTATGTTACAATGAGGCTCCAAGGCCTATTTATTATTGAGAAATAATGGAAAACCCTAAACATCCAGAAACCTAACCTGGAGATGAAGCACCAAAACTGTGGGCCCCGTTTGGGTAAATTGGTACATCAATTTCCTGGGTCATAACTTTAGAATACGATCTCTATTTGGCTATCAGAATACCTCGTTTTGAATATCTCAAGGAGTAGGCCAATATAAAAAAAAAAAAAAAAAAAAAAAACTTGGTTTGGGATATTTTTGGGCTCTCTGTTTTCCCTAAAAACGTCATTTAGGGCCTCAAAACGGCTCCAGAAGTTTAGAACCCAAAAAACTGCTAAAAATAGTAAATTTTTCTATAATTAAGGAAACTGAAAAACTAAAAGAGACAATGTTGGGGGTCCAAGTGGAATAGGAGGGTGGCGTTGTGGCCACAACCACCACCCTATTAAAACCTGACTTGGTAGCGATTTTGAATGGGTCCTCTAAAAAAGTTGATCTTTCACCTCTTCGAATGATCTGTTTCATCCCAGAGACTTTAACTCGTTTCCAAGTCACATATTCAATTTTTAAATGGGTAATGCCCCTTTAATAAATCCCTGCCACATGATTCAGCTATAACCCTCTCTAAGCCCCTCATTCATACCATCCATCGGGACCTTTTCAACCCATGAAACCTTCCATCGCATCTTCATTCCTATTATAACTCGTTATAATGGAAATACTCGAAAAAATGCCTGACTTACCCTTTTTTCGCTTAACTACAATCAACATTAGAACACAATGCTTACCGTAATACACCAGACCTGATGGTTTTATTAACCCAATTGTATATATTTCGGGTCTGGATCCCTTCGCATATCGCAATCTGTGGAAGTCAAAGCCCATACATAAGGCTGATGCGATATAGCGGACCCAATAAGACTATAAAGTGAAATATATATGTTATCGGGTCTACTTCCCCATCGCATATCACAATCGGTGGGGTATGAGGGTTATATATAAGGCGCGCTATAATATACCAGACCTGTTGATAACTCTGAATTCGGATGTATAAGATTTCAAGTTCGACCTTATGGCTGCACGCGAGTTTCCCCATATATTCCTGTGTATTCGATAAAGTATTGAGGCCCGGGGTTTTTAAAAGGGAAGCCATCCATTGTGGACCCAATCGCTTATCGCAATCAGCGGAGCCTGAGGGGTTATGCAATATGCAAAGGAGCAATATGGCAGACCCGAAGATGGTTATAGATCTGGGCATATAATATTTCAGGTCCGACCTAATGGCCAGACGTGGGTTTTCCCATATATTCTTGTGTTTTTCAAAAATCATTGAAGTTGGGGTTTTTCAAAGGGAAATCCTATGTTGCGGATCCAAAGGGATTATTAAACATGGCCCATATGCATTTCGGGTCTGCCTCCCCAATCCTCCACCATTGATCTACCCTTTGTGGATCCAACAATCCACGCATATTTCAGGTGAACAAGTAGCTCGAGGAATACCTACCCAAAAAGTGGTATCCTCTTTCCTCCTAGTTGCTACGTGTCATTTGAAGAGTCGAATTAGGGGTCATCCTTGCAGTATTGGTTACCAGTTAGACCCCTTCCGAAATATCATCCAATTCAGTGTTATGCAATGATTTTCAATATAAATCAGATTTTCGCTTGCGAGACTTAATCAATGGATGGGTTAAAAACCAGGGGGCGATTCTTTCACACTTGTTCCTTTGATGTTATAAGCGCTCCATGAAGGCAAGATTTGTGTTTTTTTAAGCATTTTATCATAATTGCATAAGTATGATTGATGTTGGTTGTCTCTGCAAGCGAGGACCGAGAGAAGGAAGGCGAGGAGTAAAAAAAGAAAACGCATGAGCAGATCCGGAGAGTCCATATATGCAAATATGCCATTTAAAGAGGCAACCTTAGGTGTTTCGATCGAGTCATGTGTTTCCTATGTATTCTAAAAATGAAATCGCCCCAGAATTCATCATGAAGTGATGATACACAATCATCCTCTTTTGATCAACATCTATTCATTTCCCCAGGAAATGAAGCGCTCCAGTGATAGGACATGCCTTTTACGTGTCAGCAGTGACCTCGATTGTTTGACATCTGTGTATTCTGATATGTATATTGAAAAGAATAGGAAAAAGGGAAAGGGAAGACCGAAGGTCATCTCCAGAGGCATAAATATTACCTCCACAGATGAGGGAAGGGCTTTTTGTTTGGAGAAAACAGCTTTGATTTATTATGAATAAAGGAGACTGTTTGGTTCAATGAGGAGCCTTTTGTTTCAGTTTTAAGATCCTTTGCTTTTATGTGTTTTGAGACAAGGTGTTGTTGCTGGCATACATAGAAATGTGTTTTGTTTTTGTGCATATTGATAATGATACAGCTTATAATTAGTCTTGGTTGTTTGAATGTAATTCTTCATCATAGTTAATTCATAAGCAGTCCCTGATTTGAAACTATGTTAGACATCAGTTGCAAGCTTTAATTCTATAAAAGGGAATGTGTATTCCTGTATGAATGGTTGGATTGCAATTAAGAATTGATGTAGCCTTCTTCTTATGTGAACTAGTAATTGATTCATTTAGACTTGCAATTCATATATGATGTTTAACCTCTCTTTTGTCATGCTCCTACAGGATAGATTAGGATAGTTACGACATAGACTAGGGTAGTTAGAAGAAGTATAGATAGGATTCAATACATAAAGGTTAGCTGTTTTATCTTGTTGATTTAATTGAAGTCTTTTTCCCAGAAGCAATCTTTCAACACATTTAACAATTTACAAGGTCTCTTAAAACCCGTTGGAACTAGCCATTCCAAACGAAAGCAGGTCTAATTGGGGTCTGTGATCGGGTTAGTTCCCCTTGTTGGTATAGTGAAAATTAGCCATGTCAACAAATTGGTGCCGTCCACAAATTTTTATGATTTCATCTAGAAATGTCATGCATGGACTCGAAAAGATTAATGCATGGATCGTGAAGGTCGAAAGGACACTTCCTCTCATTCCGAAAAGCCTCATTTCAAAGAAGAAACACTATGGGAGTATCCTGTCACTCAAGAACAACCAGTAAATATACTTACTCTGGCTTACGCTCATTCCCTTCCTCAACTCCCCATCTTTCACTATTTGCCTTCGAAAAATAAAAGAAAGCCAAGGATCTCTTCCATAAATGAAGAGACATTTGCAGCCCTATCTCTTGAAGATATTGTGCTTGAATCCTTACAAAGTATTGACACTCTCTGGGAATAAATTCTTG
This sequence comes from Pinus taeda, assembly GCA_000404065.3. Lineage (NCBI taxonomy): Eukaryota > Viridiplantae > Streptophyta > Pinopsida > Pinales > Pinaceae > Pinus > Pinus taeda. Next base: position 56,676 of record APFE030831747.1, read on the forward strand.
AAGATCCACTCTCTGAAGGTAATCCCTAGCCCAATTTGGGAAGTCGTAATAACGAAAGCCTTGAAGAAACCTTCAACTAGGACATCCCTATCCGCAATATGGCTAATATTTCTCAACCGGGTGGGAACCAACTCCGACCTCCTCCCGGAGCACTTCCTCCCTAGCTCGCTCGGGACGTCATAGCAGTACCTGGGCAGCAGCATCCCTTACCAAGAATGCAAAAAGAGTACTGCCTAAATTCGACCCTGAGCAGGGAGACACCGCTGATAACCATATTCACTCTTTCTTCCTAGTCATGCGCATGCTAGGAGTAGCTGATGAAGATATAGTATGTCACCTATTCCCTTTTACCTTGATTGGTGCAACTTCCACATGGTACTTTAGCTTGAAAACAGGATCAATCACCTCGTGGGCTACCTTTCAATAGGCCTTTTTAGACAAGTATGGCGATGAAAAAACCCCTGTGGCCTTGGTTCTAGAACTATTTCGTTTGAAAATGGAAACCAAAGAAAAGATCAAAGATTTTAACATCCGGTTCAACACCCTGTTTAACAGAATCTGGGATAACACTAGACCTACTTAGGAGGTGCTCATGGAATTCTACATCACTGCTCTCCCTGTCCCTACTACGATGTGGGTCAAAAGGAGTAATGCACAAACCTTACAGGGTGCTATCGATGAAGCAATAAAATTCGAGAATGAAATGCTCAGTCTCACAGCATGCCATCATACAACCGGAGAAAAGAAAGCCTCTCAAGCATCCAAGAAGAATAATGGGAGTGATAACAAAGGAGCTGAAATCAAACAAAAGGATACCACAGATTTAGATGGTTTGCATCGGATAATTAAGAAGTTGACAAACACAGTCATCGATATGAAAAGGAACTCTAGAGAGAGTACAAGCAGGAGTGGAGGAGAGTATAATAACAGAAAATCTTTCAAACCTTTCTATCGTAAGAAGACAAAAGGTGTTCATGGTCCACTTGCATTGCATGCCCCACCCAATGAAGGGAATTTAAATATCGAAGAGTTGGCTCTTATCAGATCGCTCCTTAACCAAGAAGAACCTATAGTGAAGCTAGAGCCAGAACAAGAAAATGAGGAAGAATACCAAGTAGAAGAGCCCTGGGACAAAGAATCTCAAATCAACGTACTATGGGATTTCTATACAAATGAGAACGATGATGACGAAGGAGATAGTATGGCGGAAATCCACACTAATGAAATCCATGCATGAAGTAAGGGGCCACTTGTGGGTGTGATGAAGCCTATAGACCAGACCAAGAAAGATGTTCGCCCTGTGAAGGCATCCGCTCCCAAAGTCCATGTGAAGAAGGGTAGACCTAGTAGTGAGTCCAAGAATACTCCTGTTGCAAACTTTCCAGAAAAAGAGAATATATCTCTGACTGCAACGAAGGCGACTCAAAATGGCAAATCCCCACCTAAGAATGGCAAAACCGGTATGTTTACTTTGCCCTACCTTGTTTATAACATTGATTACAACATTGTGGATGATCTTAAGAAATCTAGGGCTAATATCACATACTTTGATTTGCTAAAATTAACGCAGCAAAGACATTTTCTCTTGAAAGCTATGAATGAGTGGAACTACAAAACTCCCACCATCCCAAGCAGCCAAACCAAGAAGTCGGTGTCCAGACCTATTGGCACCTCCAGTACATCCCAAAATCCACTAGCCATGGAAGCCACTTTATTAAAAATGAATCAAACCCCACAAGATGTCAGTGCGGCCATGATAGGAAGGAAATCCAAATCCATGAATCCCCCTTTCCTTATCATAATTGAAATCTTCAACATGAACATACACAATTTCTTGGTAGACTCAGGTGCCTCATCCACTATGACGCCCTACGTTGTTGCTAAAAGACTTCATGCGATACCTGAGAAAACTGGAACTCGAATCATGCAATTAGACAGAACAAATGTGAAAGTAATTAGGGAACTGAAAGATGTATTGATTCGGATGGATGCTAAACCAAAATACACACATCATTGATATAGTGGTAGTCGATATACCCGAGGCTTATGGAATTCTACTTAGTAGGGACTGGTCAATAAAACTCAATGGATATTTCTCAACTAATTGGTCCCATCTCTTGCTGCCTCAGAAAGGAAAGGATGATATGCTCAGAGTTGATCGTGAAAGATACATGAAGTATATGGTGATGGAATTAAATGGTCCCAATGAACTTGTAATGTTTACCAACTCTATCCTTAGGAATTATAGTTTTAATGTTTGCGCCACAGAAACCTGCTTTGGAGAATTCCATGCAGAAACAATTGAAGAAACTGCAATAAACACATAGTTGGAAGCTCTCCCCTGTAATCCAACTGATGAATTATCTTGTAATATAGTAGATGATAGAACTAGTTTCGTAGGAAGCAGTTCAATTGATGTAACACTAGACTCTATATTTTGGACACTCTATTTTGATGGCTCTAACTGCCTTGAAGGTGCAGGTGCTAGGAGTGTTCTCGTGGATCCACAAGGGAACCAACATCTGATGGCTAGCCGGTTGGAGTTCACATGCACCAACAACATGGCAGAATATGAAGGCTTGCTGCAAGGCCTGAAAAGGGCCATTGATATGAAGGTAAAAAATCTTAAAGTTTTTGGTGACTCGCAGATAATTGTGGACCAGGTAAGGAAGAGGATACACTGCAATTCGCCACACCTGGTAAGGTACCAACATGAGGTATGGAACTTAATTGACATTTTTTATTCTTTTAATATCACATACATACCTCGAGGACAAAACCAAGATGCTGATCTGATGGCTAGTATGGCTGGAAAACTTTTGCCTGATTTTAGATTAAAGAAGAATAAATGTTATGTTGAATTGATTTTTAGACCATCTGTGCCTGATAAAATCTCAAATTGGCAAGTGTTCAAAGATGACAAGAAAACCCTAGAGTTCTTGCACTGCGAGAAGAGGTTCAAGAATGAAGTCATTGATGAAAAAGGACATGACAAGCTTATGAAAGAGAGGGAAGGTGAGGAAAAGGATCAGTTCAATACAATTCCCAAGTCAGTTGTCAAGATGGAGCACTTGTATGACCTGTATGGTAAATTCAAAAAGCCAATGAATTGCAAAACACATAGCTCATCCATGAAGTATCAATCGGTCAACCTTGGAACCAAAGAAGACCCAAAAACTGTTAATTTGGGCTTGGGGTGCTCTCCACAAGAAAAGGCTGCATTTGTCAAGCTATTTAAAGAATACAAGGACGCCTTTTCATGGATATATGGAGACCTAAAAACCTTTGATACCAGCATTATGCAGCATGTAATTCCTTTGGAAAAGGAGGCTAAACCCTACCAACAAAAACTTTGCGAAATGCATCCAAGCCTGGAACCATTGGTGAAGAAAGAATTGAACAAAATGTTGGATGCTAAAATCATTTTCCCGATCAAACACACTCGCTGGGTAGCCAATCGCGTACCAGTGAAAAAGAAAAATGGAGACATCAGGCTATGTATCGACTTCAGAAACCTAAACAAAACATCGCAAAAGGATAACTACCCTGTCCCTTCTATGGAACACATTCTTTAGTACATTTCTGGGTTTGAAATGTTGTCCCTATTAGATGGGTTTTCAGGATATAATCAAGTGTTGGTATCTAATGGGGATCAGTTGAAGACAACCTTCAACACTAAATGGGGCACATACGCATATCGTAAAATGCCTTTTGGACTTATTAATGTGGGCGCCACATTCTAGAGAGCTATGGACATAGCTTTTCGAGGGTTGATTAATAGATCAGTAGTTGTTTACATGGATGACATCACTGTGTATTCATATCACAGAAGGGATCATATTGATCCCTTGAAACAGATTTTCGAAAGATGTTGAAGGTATGGAATATCATTGAATCCCAAGAAGAGCGTCTTTGCAGTCACAGAAGGGAAACTACTGGGTCATATCCTCTCTAAAGAAGGGGTTTTTATTGATCCTAAAAGGGTAGAGACTATCACGAGAATACAACCCCCTACAAATAAAAAGGAAATGCAATCTTTCTTCGGGAAAATTAATTTCGTTAGGAAACTTGTTTCAAGTTTCGCAGAAATAGTGCGTCCTATGCAGCTAATGATGCAAAAGGACGTTGTGTATAAGTGGAGCGATGAAGCTAAGATATCATTTCAGCGAATTAAGGAATCCATTGCAGAAGCTCCCACAGTGGTTAACCCCAATTTCGGCAAGGAATTCTTCTTGTACACTTTTGCTTTTGATCTTTCATATGTCGCGATCCTCACTCAAAAAAATGATGATGGCAATGAATTCCCTATTTCTTATATGAGCTCTAATCTTCAGGGAGCAGAACTGAACTACCCAGATGTGGAGAAACAAGGCTTTGCAATTTTTAAAGCCGTAAAACACTTCCACCCTTATTTATTAAAGGACAAGACTAAAGTAATTGTTCCCCATCCTACTGTAAGAGCCCTCTTCGTGCAAAAAGAAATGGGTGAATAGAGAGGGAATTGGATCACTGCACTTCAAGAATTCGACCTCCAGATTAAGCCGAAAAAGATAGTTCGAGGCCAGGGATTGTGCAGGCTAGCAACAGAAGCCTTGGTGGAGAAAGAAGGGGCATCTAAAGAACCAAAAGTGCAGAGCATGAAAAGAGAGAAAATAGAACTCAGGGAGGAGACCCTATGGATTAATGAAACGTCGATATATGAACATGAAGTGTTAGAAGCCCTTCTGGATCCTGAGTCATGGTAGTACGACATCCACTTTTATCTTGCACTGGTGTCATGTCCTGAACGCTTGGATGCATCACAACGGAGAGTGCTCAGATTGAAATCTAATCAGTATCATTTTGCCAATAACACATTATACAGAAAAAACTATGACAGAATCTGGCTGAGGTGTTTGGAAAAGGATGATGCCTACCATGTCTTGAAAGAAATGCATGATGGCCCAGTAGGTGGTCACTATGGCGGAGAGACCACTGCTCACAAAATATTAAGAGCCAGATATTATTGGCCCACAATGTTTAGAGACTCGCATGCCTACGCTTGGAAATGCAAGGTATGTCAAACTGTCGTAGGACGAGAAAGAAAGCCAATCGTTCCCCTTAGGCCCATTATGATTTGTCACCCATTCCAACAATGGGGCCTAGATGTCATAGGTGAGATCAGTCCAAACTCTTCACAAGAACATAAGTATATACTCACAGTGAACGACTACTTCACCAAATGGACCTAAGCCATCCCGCTTCGGAAGGTGAACGAAGATGAGGTAATATCATTTATTGAGAAATTCATTATCAACAAGTATGGCATTCCTGACGCTCTCATATTTGATAATGCTTCTTACTTTTCATCACTAAAGTTGACTGAATTTGCTATTTATAAATCAATTCACATAAGGTATGCATCGAACTATTGCCCCCAGGGAAATGGAGTTACAGAGTCCTCAAACAATATCCTCATACACATAATCTGTAAATCTATCGCTGACAACTAGAGGAACTGGCACAATGCTCTAACAAATTCCCTTTGGGCCGATAGGGTCACCCCAAAAGTGGCCTTAGGAAACTCCTATTGAGATTGCAACAAGATGATGGAGCTTAGTGAAAAGAATCGCCTTCACTAAGTGGGCCCGCAGGCAAATTATGGCGCAAATTCTATTTTTAGATATATGGATCATGTCTATGAATTGCAAGATGTTGTTTATGGATGATTGGTCAAGTTGGAAAAAATAGATGGACTTCTATTTTTAGACAACAACGGTGACACTGTCAAGTTTAATTATATAGCAATCAAATATTATTAGCTTATAATAATATTTAGACTATAGACTTTATCTTATTCTCTTGGAGCACTTCATTTTGAGCTACAGATGTGGCACATGTAGCTGTCAAAAGGAAATACATTTTCTTTGTGGGTCAGTTGAGTTGTTGCATGCATGACTTCAGTTAGAACTCAATCAGTTGAGTTTGGAGGAGTTGGTTGTGGAGTTGATGGAGTTGTGTTCAGTTTGACTTGGTTAAACTAGTTGTAATTAGTCTAACTGCAAATAGACTAATGATGAGTTGTTAAACTAATTATTAACTCATAATGAAACTAAAGAATACATCAGTTAACTCAGTTGCATGTCAGTGCATGTTCAGTTCAGCAGGGACAAGTGTTAGAGGATCAGATTGCTATCAGTTGTGACTATAGTTGTGCATGAGGATTTGCACAATCAATGGGATTGAGTTATGCCAATGAGAATTGGACAATACCAAGTGATTATAGCCTCTACTCACGTGATTCCTAGTGTGAGTGATTCTTTTGAGGTAAATACGAGTTTGGTTCAACCGTTCTCATCCATTCTTGTGCAGGTATTGAGCAGTGGAGGCAAGCAAGCAGTGGAATAGATTTGGACATCAGATTTGAGATGTATTGTGTGTAACAGGTGGAGATAGTGTTGAATACTTGTGATAAGCATTGATTATTGTAATGTTACATGTTCTCAATCATTAATATACAGATAGTGTGGGGTTTTCAGTTGTAATCTTTCCCCAGGTTACATACTGTGTTAATGTGTGCATGCTCTTGATGTGTTATTGTTATTGATGCTGCTATATTGATGATGAACGTAGAGGAGCTTATGTATTGTTTATGTATTCCACAATAGTACATGATTAGGATAATCTCCATTGAATATGTGTTTATTATTCAAAAATTTTTACATGGTATCAGAGCTGTCGATCATCAGATCTACTATTCAGGAAGTGTTTACATTCTATATCTTCAGGCAGAGTCTGTAATTGAGCCAGGTAGCCTCTAGATTCATCCTTCCTTTGGAAGGTGAGATATCTGGTGAATTCCCATACAGTGGATATCTGTACAAGAAATACCTTGTTCTCACGAATTCTATATCGAAAGCGGTTGAGTTGGTTGCTGGTGGAATTCAAATTTGCAGCACTGTTTTCTTGGTGTCAAAACTAAGATGTCTTTCACAGGATTGCGATTGGAGTATGCCCTTGAGGGAAGTACGAACTATATTGCATGGAAGGATAGGATGGAGGCAGTATTGGATGATAACAGGCTGAAGGAGTTCATAGAGACGGATGTCCCAAAGCCTACTGATGCTACTCAAGCTAATGCTTGGCAAAAGAAGACCGCAAAATGTCGAAGGATTCTGTTGGAGGGCGTGAAGGATCACATTGTGTCCAGCCTCCATGGAAAGGCTACTCCATATTTTATGTGGAAATAATTAACAGAATTATTCCAAAGCAAGAGTGATCAGAGGAAGCTGGCACTCAAAGATAAACTCAGAAACATCAAATGCGAGAAGGGTGACAGTATGCCCAAGTATCTCACGAAGTTCACTCAGTGTCGAGATGAGCTAGGAAGTGTGGGGGTTACTGTCGATGATGAGGACTTGGTGAGCTTGGCTCTCCTTGGTCTTCCAAAGAGTTGGCATTCCTATCAGGACTCTGTCAATGGTCGGGAGAAATTGCCAGGATGGGAAAGACTGTGGTCAGATCTTGTGCAGGAGGAGATCAGGCGGAGTACCGCGGATGGATATTCATCAAAGGGAGCTGATGAAGAAAATTGTGCTTTGGCTGCTAAAGCAAAGAAAGGGAAGAGAAAGAAAGCTTCTCAATCTGGTGCGAAAGGCAAGAAGTAGGACATGTCCAAGGTGAAGTGTTTTCACTGTCACCACCACGGACACTATGCCACTAATTGTCCGCAGAAGAAGAAGAACAAGCAAGCTGTTGGATCTGCAGTAGGAGAGGCTCTAGCCTCACAATTTGAGCTTGATTTTTCATTGATCGCATGCTTGGTTTCAAGTGTGATGGGATTGGTGTGGTTCTTGGAAAGTGGTGCATCTTTTCACATGAAGAAAGATAGAGATTTGTTTCTGATCTGGAGGACAAAGATCTTCGAGTGCACATCGAGATGGACGATGATGGTAGATATAGTGCGACCGGTATCGGTACCATTTCCTTTGAGAGGGAGTCTGGTAAACCCTTCGTATTGAAGGAAGTCATGCATGTTCTAGGATTGAAGAAGAATCTTATCTCTATGGTGATGTTAGAAGACAAGGGGTATGATGTTGTTTTCAGCAAGGGAAAATCTTTCCTGCGTAGCAAGACAACTGGTGAGACTCGAAAGATAGGGGTTCAAGGAACCTTTATCAGTTTCATGTAGATAAATGTGCAGCAATGGCAAGCAAGGAAGAAGGATTGGTGAGCCGGGATGATGGCGAGTTGTGGCACAGGAGATTGGGTCACCTTCACCATGGAGCCTTGAAGATACTGTAGCAGATCACTACAGGGCTTCCTAAAGGCACACTTGCGCAGTCAGATCAGTGCAAGGGTTGTACTTTGGGGAAGTTTGTGAAAGCCACCTTTCACGAGAAGGATAGTCACGCCACGACGATCTTTGAGAGAATTCACATAGACGTGTGTGGACCTTTCTCAGTTGCTTCGACAGCAAAACACAGGTATTATGTGATTTTTTTTGATGATTTCTCTCATAAGTGCTGGATCTTCTTCATGCAGAAGAAGAGCGAGACATATTCAAAGTTCTGTGAACTCAAAGCACTGGTTGAGAAGGAGTCGGGGAAGAAGGTGAAGGCTCTTAGGAGTGATAATGGTGGTGAATACATCTCGGACGAGTTCAAGAATTTCTACAAGGCATAAGGGATTTGAAGAGAGCTCATAGCTCCCATAACCCACAGCAAAATGGGGTAGCTGAGCGAAAGAACAAAACGATCGTGGGTGTTGCATGGGTGATGTTGCATGATCAGGGCCTACCCCTTCACTTATGGGTGGAAGCATACAATACAGCAGTTTATGTGCAGAACCGTTGTCTTCATAAGATACTTGGCATGAGTACACCCAAGGAGGCTTCTTCTGGTAAGAAGCCTGATCTTTCTCATTTGAGGATTTTTGGTGCTAACGTTTACATGCATGTGACGAAGGATGTCAGGAAGAAGTTGGAGCCGACCGCAGAGGTTGGGATATTTGTGGGGTACACTGATACGCCCCACAACTATCGTGTGTATTTGTGAGACAGTGGTAAAACTGTTGTGCGACGGGATATAAAATTTCAAGAGGATAAAGCCATGAAGTGTTCGCTTGAGAGGGAGCTACACTTGCATGCAGATGAGGAGCTATTAGTTCCTAAGAATGAAGCCTTCAGGATGTGGATCAGCCACAAGACGAGGTTCATGGAGTGGAAGAGACCACTCAAGCAGCGCCAACCATCAGAGGGCGAAAGCGCTTGATAAAAGCTGAGCGACTGGCTCAAGATGCAGAGAAAGTTGTAGGACCACCTATAGCCCAACGTAGACAGAGACAGTCACCTGATCAGTACACTGCATACATGGCTCTTATGAGCAAGTGTGTTGTGACTAAGCCATCCTCTTTCGAGGAAGCTATGGAGGATCACGCATGGGTACATGCCATGGTGGAAGAGTATGATTCTATTGTCAGAAACAGTGCATGGGAGATTGTTCCTAGACTAGAAGGGAAATCAGTGGTGGGTTCAAGATGGATCTACAAAGTTAAGCAGGCAGCTGACGAGAGTGTGGAGAAGTACAAGGCAAGATTCGTTGCCTAAGGCTTTTCACAGATAGAGGGGATTGATTATGAGGAGACCTTTGCACCTGTCGCAAGGTATTCTTCCATACGGACGATTCTTGCTCTCTCAGCGCAGATGGGATGGCACATTCATCATATGGATGTGAAGACTGCGTTCCTCAACGGAGTCATTGAGGAGGAGGTGTACATTGAGCAGCCCGAAGGCTTTGAGGTTTTCAGCAGCGAGTCGCATGTGTGCAGGCTCAAGAGAGCGTTGTATGGGTTGAAGCAAGCACCACGTGCTTGGTACACATGATAGACAATTATTTCACCGGACTTGGATTCTCCAAGAGCGAGGCAGATCCTACCTATACCAGATTGTGGTGGAGGGTAAGTTGCTTATCATTGTACTGTATGTTGATGATTTGATTCTAACGGGTGATGATCTGTTGATACTTTCATGCAAGGATGATCTTGCTAAGGAGTTTGAGATGAAGGACTTGGGCCTCCTTCACTATTTCCTAGGATTGGAAATATGGCAGCGCAATGGTGGATTGTTTGTTTCTCAGGGTAAGTATGCTCGGGAGATACTGGAGAAGTTCAACATGCATGGCTGTAATCCTGTTCATACTCCTCTTCCTGGAGGTAAGAGGAAGCAGGGTGCCACTTCGGGAGAAGAAGTAGATGCCACTGTTTATCGACAGTTGGTGGGGTCGCTGATGTATTTGGTCAATACACGACCAGATATATGTTATGCCGTTAACCAGCTTTCACAAGCTATGGTTAAGCCAACCAATCTCTTATGGAAGGCGGGCAAGCATGTATTGCGTTATTTGATAGGCACATCGGGATATGGATTGTGGTACAGATAGGAGGATGAGGTGAAGCTATGTGGCTTCACGGATGCAGATTGGGCAGTGAGCCCAACGGACAGAAAGAGCACATCAGGAGGGGTCTTCAGTATTGGATCGACAACAGTTTCTTGGTACAGCAGGGAGCAGAGATCTGTGACACTCATTTCAACAGAAGCCGATTATATGGCAGCAAGTTTGGCTGCATGTGAGGCTATATGGATGAGGAAGATTCTGGTTGGTTTGTTCGGTTCTCATTTGGATCCTACTGTGATTTACTGTGATAACCAGAGTTGCATTAAACTCTCGACTAATCCTGTATTTCATGATAGATCTAAACATATTGACATCAGGTACCATCATATCAGAGATTGTGTGCAGCGGAGGATCATGTTACTTTCGTACATTCCAACGGAGGATCAGGATGCTGATATTCTGACGAAGGCTCTCACAAGGAGCAAATTCGAGTACCACCGAGGTAGGATAGGGGTTGCTGATAATCATATCTTGTCGAGAGGGAGTGTTGAGATTGCAACAAGATGATGGAGCTTAGTGAAAATAGTCGCCTTCACTAAGTGGGCCCGCAGGCTATTTTTGCAAGTCTATTTTTAGACTATGTCTATTTTTAGACATATGGATCATGTCTATGGATTGCAGGTTGTTGTTTATGGATGATTGATCAAGTTGGAAAAAATAGATGGACTTCTATTTTTAGACCACAGCGGAGTGACTGCTCAGTGTAAATATAGAACAGTCAAATATTATTAGCTCATAATAATATTTAGACTATAAACTTTGTCTTATTATCTTGGAGCACT
>APFE030831750.1:13112-53099 GCA_000404065.3 Pinus taeda
TACTAGTGCATAATATAATTTTTTTAAATGATTAAGACAAAAAAAGGTTATAGAGAAGTAATTGAGGTATGCATTTTAACATTTTGATATGTCAAGTCAAAAATATATTAAGAAGTATATATTTTGTGTCTATTATTAATTTTATTATATTTTTAATATTTTTATATTTTTCGTACTTGCCTTATCCTCGCTGTATCCGGATCCTGGATTTTCAAAAAACTAGCGAATCCGGATCCGAATCTGTATTAGTATCCGAATCCTGGTAACTTAGGTTTTAGTTTGTTTAAAATCCAATCTCAAGTTAGGATTTATTTAGTTTCATTTTTATTTTTTATGATTTTTTCCTAAAAGTTGAAAATTTTCTACACATAAAAAAATTAAAAAAATCCCAAAAGCATAGAGTTTTTTTAGGTTTATTTATTTATTTAGTTTTAGAATTTAGTCATTTTTCTTTATGATTTTGATTTATATTTTAATCCTAAAATAATAAAAAATAAAAAAATAAATAAACATTTAAAAAATCCTAAAAATCCAAATCATTAAATTTTTAAATTGGAAATTCCTTTTGATGTCTTTCTTCTGTTGTGGTATCAATATTCATCATTTTACTATAGTTAAATGTGCTTAGATTCATATATTTAAAAGGTTTAACTATTCGAAAGTGGTGAATCATTCTTTGAGATTGGTTGGGATTTGAATTTCATGGTTGGGTAATGAATTCATATCTTTAGAAATTTAATTGCTGGGGCATTGCTGAGTCATTGAAATTTATTGCTTGAATGTTTTAATGCTCATTGTATGTTATGACATTTCAGTGAATATTTTCAAGCGATTGTTAAAAAAGTTTATCGTGGAATTATATCTTTTCTTAAGCAGTAGCAAGCAAACCAATTATTTGATTTTCATTTCATCTAGTGAGATTATTAACTCCATAAGGCATTGATCTTAATCATCAAATCTTAAGTATTGCTAAGCCTTAATCATCCGCTTAATTGCCTCGCTGTGTCTCCCAACCCAGCTGGTTCTCATTTGGTCTTCCTTTATCCCATAGGGTCTACCCCCCTTAGCCAAGGGAGATGGCTTAAACGGAGAGATCGGGGATTAGGGTGACAACCCCTGGTCTAAGCGTTGTCGCGATGCCTAGACACTCTGTGCAACAACATTTTTTGGCGCTGTTGCCGGGGATAGAGTTTTTTTGTCCTTGTTCCTTACGACATTCATCCTTCTCATCTTTCTCATCTCTCATTCGAGCTGGCAATGACAACATTTTTTGGCGCTGTTGCCAGGGACATTTGATTCTCGACGTTTCAACGACATTTCGTGATCATTCCTGTCATTTCTCATCCTTTCATTTCAGTCGGCAACGATAATATTTTCTGGCGCCGTTGCCGGGGATAGAGTTTTTTCTGTCCTTGGTTTATTCGACATTCATCATTCATCTTTCATCTTTCTCATCTCTCATTCGAGCCGGAAAAGTCAACATTTTTTGGCACATCTCATCTTTTCTGCCATTCATTAGCTTGTCAAACGACCAATATTTCCTGGCGTCATTTTATCTTTTCATAACCCTATCTTTCGTCATCTCGTTAGTCGGATCATTTCTTGTTTGGGTGGCGACTCCATTTCTTTTCATTCATTTATTCTCAGACAAGAAGCCCTCCCTCATATCTGATTGTTAGTTGCTTTTTGGATCCTAGAGTTAGATTCATGTTCAAGTGGCGACTCCACTTCTTTCATCCCCTGAGTTTCTTGAGCAAAGATCTCTCTCTATCATCCATTTGGTCTCTCATTATTCATCATGGATTATTCGTTTACCCCGTGTCATTTTATTGATGTTCTCCATGATATTCCAAAAGTGGCCATTTCTAAATTGCCTTTGTTCTTGGGTGGTGACTCAGTCGCTGTTAGAAAGCATCTATGCAGGTTTTCTCGTATAATGCTCATATGTTGTAGATCTCCTCGGTATGATCATGAAGATGTCAAAATGCGTCTATTTGTCTTTTCTTTAGAGGGTGATGCTTTGAATTGGTTTAATAATTGTCCTGAAGATTCTTTCACTTCTTTACAAGACATCGTTCATGCTTTTAAAGATAGATATTGTTATCAAGATAGCTCGCCTTGTGCCCCTAAAATTATGCAACAGAATGGAAGTGATTTTGTGAAGGATTCAACTGTCGATGAAAGATTTCAAGACAATTCTCCATATCAGAATGTGCCATCCACCTGTACCGTTGCAGATCAAATCCATGATAGTGGAAAAGCAGGGACAAATTGTAAAATCAGTGTCGACAATGAAAGAAAAATCAGAAGCAAATTATAGAATAACTAATGCGGCTGGTAAATAATATGGAGATTAATCAGAAAAATTTGTAACTGATTATGCCAATGATATGAGAACTTTATACACCCACCTGGGAAAGTGAGATAAGGAAATGGAAACCACGAAAGCTAATCATGATATGGAAATTAATTCTATGTAAAACAAATTATTTGGATGAAGAAATGACTATCATGACGTTCGATTATAATAATCAGTTGGCTACCGTGCAAGCAAATCATAAGAAAGAGATAAACTCTATGCAGCATTGCTTGATGACCATAAAGGCAAAGAATGACAAAGTAATAAAAGATATGGAAGCTAGTTAGACATGTTTTTAGAATGAGTTATTGAGCATGGAGGAAGACCATGCCAAGGAAATCGGTGCTATGAAGGTTGAACACTCTAGCCAGATGGATGACATAACAATATAAGTACATAAATTTCAACAACGGCCAGAGGATGAAAGAAAGAAGGAGATGTCGATAAATTAGAAGCCTCCTTATTTGGTGCAACAAGCTCCATCTTATTATGAGGAGGTCATTGGTTTGATTGAAAAGTGGTTAATTGAAGGTGACCTGGATAAAACAAAAACCGATAAAGATTGGATGCAAAATGAAGAAATACATGTCACGCATGTCTTACATACTTCATCTGAGAGTTTTGAAGCAGAATGTTCCACAAAGAAAAAACGCAAGAGAAAGAGAATGAGAAGACGATTTGATGCATTAGATAGTCGTAAGCAGCTTGATTTTCGGATAGGAAAGAGTCTTACCGTATGTAGAATTGAACATGGCACATCAGAGAAGCAACCGACAGATTTGCCTGAAAGCAAGCAAATGCTCAGTATACACTATATTGAACGCATCTGATGCCATGGGGCATCCTCTGTATTTCTAACCTTACTTTGTTTTTTCAGCATTTCATTTCTGTTTTAGGATTAGTTTTACTTTTCATGTTACTAGATAGTTAATAAATGAAAAGCTTATATCTTTCCTGTGCTTAATGGTACATGATGATTTTTGGATGGACGCTACTTATGTTTTGTTGTATGTTGCATGGATGCAGATTCTGGATTCTCACATTCCTACAGTGCAGCAATGTGTCCCCAAGTAGAGCTAGATGTTGACCACTACGTGTCAACTACCCATAGCAGTACACCCCCTTTTCGCAAAAGGGTAGCGCTAGATCGTCGTGTTCGTACCATTCGACTATCATCATCAGCCTGATCATGTTATTTTGTAAACCTAGTCTGCAGGTGTAATTTGTAAATAATCTTAGCAGATTTGTGTCATGTATGTAACTGTCTAGGTAAACCTAATCTTCTAGTGATGATCTACGTTTCAGAAGGTTTTTTGTCTCACCGATCCATGATCGACAGAGTTTTCCTTTAGCCTAACCCCAAAGCCGGAATGGATTTTGTCATTAGAATCTTAGGGGAGTCCTAGTGTGCTAAGTCGAGTCCATGTAAAAGTGATTTGGGAATAATCCTAACTATTTGGTTAGGTTATTTTATTACAAATTGCTTGATCTGCTAGATTATGTTTGTGTCGCAGAACTGGGTAGTCTATGAGGGTCTATGTTAAATGGGTTTTCTCTCTTGAGATGTAAAAATGTAAAAATCATGATGTAAAGTGTCTTGAGGGTTAGAAAAACAATTAAACCCCTCGTAAGTCCTAGGTCCTAGGTAATTTTTTCCAAAAGCTAAGTTCGAGGGTCCAATAAAAAATAATAAAAATAAAAAAAATAATAAAATAAATAAAATAATATAAATAAATAATAATAAAAATAATAAAATTAAGTCAAAGTTTTGAGGAAATAAATACAAAATTTTAATTTTTAGAATTTCCACGGTTTGAAATAGATTTTGATCCTCATCGACGGTCGAGATCACTTTGACATGGATCACTTGAACTAGCCGTTGGGATTTTTTTTTTTTAAATAGGGTGTTAGGGGTCATTTGGGATCATTCGATTTGGGAGTCCTGTGCTAAAAAAAGCTCCCTTGTAGTCATTTTTCATGTGCGATAAAGAAGGACAATGGGGTTGAAATCTTGTTGGTGTTACTCTTCCGGAAATGCCGTAAGATGTTTTATTTTTGTGCATGATTTTAATTTCAGCCATTGATGATAGCTTTATGAAGAGTGATTTTAAACACAGGTATCTTGTTTAGTCACTAGGATTTGAATGGTAGTTAAGTTTCTGAATATGATAGTAGGTATCTCCATCTGATCTGGATTTTAGTATCGTTTTCTCCCTCTTTGTTAATGGTTGAAGTAAGTTGTGTAGGAAAATCTTGATTTCAAGATCATTGGGCGTTTAGGGAAGTTCTCAGCTGAACCAACGAACTCTCAAAAAGGGCATTTTCTGAAGAGCCCAGCGAGTGTTGGTCCCGGGCTTATCATTCGAATTTTTCTTGTGAATGCATGAAGGGTTCTCTGAAGCATCTCGTATTAAATTTAAAATTATGAAAATATTTCTGTGGCATACTGATAAATCTGGTTATTTAGAGCTTTTAAACTGTGAATATTGTAATTATTTAGCTGGTTTTAGGGTTTTTAGTTTTGTTTCTTGCATATATTATCTCTGGGTGTTTTGTTTTGCCATTGTAGGTTGTAGGTCTGAGGAAAAATTTTCGTTTGAAGCTAAATCTAGGCCCTAAAGGGTAAGATTTGGCCTCAGGATCAGCTCTTGTGAGGTTTTCTGAAAAATTTTGAGGGTTTGATCAACTATCTACTGTTGCTCAAGGATTTATTGTGTTACAGGAGCATTTTGAATTTTTTTAGGGCAAACTACGTTCATAACCACACAGCCCTCATCCGTTGCTCCGAATTTGTGTTCTGTTTATATATATTTTTGTAGTCATCCCACTCATCGTAGTAGCTCCTCCCTCATGCTGCCACTTCCTCCGCAAACTTGGTCCTCCCTTGCCTTCCTCACGTGGTGCTCCTAAACGCTGCATAGCTACCACCATAACCTGCATTCCTTTCCATTAACCTGCAAGCGAACGACTGCCATGCACCTTCCTCGGTTTTCTCAATGCTGCATAAAGATCAGCTCCACGCTGCCTTCACTCCCCACGCTGTCCAGTTGCCCTCGTCATCTGCATCCATCCTCCCTTATCCATTAACTTAGCCTTCCATCCCACACAACAGTTTGTGACATCTTCATTGCAACCTCTTTCTGCTAGCCATTTCTCCTCACACAACCATCTTTAGTTGTAGCTCCCAACACTCAGCTCCCTCTGTCTCACACAACTATCCCTCTCCCTACGCAGTTGCTTCCTCATCTCAGTGGCTCCCTTCCGCTGCCATCGACCCTTCTTCAAACTTGCAAGCAAACTACTGTCTAAGCCCGCAAACCCTCTCCTCGCTGCTCTTTGTCTGCTCGTCGGACTCACGCAAACCTGCAAGTGAGCAGTAAAAATCACAATTTTGTTGCCTTCATTGTGCCTCGACCTGTCCCTTCTCCTTCCGCGGACCTGCACACACACAACACAATAACAATGAAAAGATATACGTGGGTAAGATTTGGGGTCACGCATTTTAATATTCGATTTTTTTTGTATTGTGATTTCTATGGTTTTCATGGCTAGGGTTAGTCATAGATATTTCATATATATATATATTGTTAAGATCTAACCTTTCATTTAATTTTAGGTTTGTTTTACTTAATTTAAAATCCAATCTTAAGTTAGGATTTATTCAGTTTCATTTTTAATTTTTATGATTTTTTCCTAAAAGTTAAAAATTTTCTAAACATTAAAAAATTAAAAAAAATCCCAAAAGCATAAAGAGTTTTTCTAGGTTTTTTGTTTGTTTGTTTTTGTTTTTGTTTAGTTTTAGAATTTAGTCATTTTTCTTTAATGATTTTGATTTATATTTTAATCCTAAAATAATAAAAAATAAAAAAATAAATAAACATTCAAAAATCCTACAAATCCAAATCATTAAAAAATTATATATATATATATATATATATTATATATATTTATATATATATTTTTTTTATTTTATTTTTATTTTATTATATATATATTTTTTTGAAAAAGACTAATTAAAAAATTGGAAATTCCTTTTGATGTCTTTCTTCTGTTGTGGTATCAGTATTCATCATTTTACTATAGTTGAATGTGGTTAGATTCATATATTTAAAAGGTTTAACTATTCGAAAGTGGTGAATCATTCTTTGAGATTGGTTGGCATCTGAATTTCATGGTTGAGTAATGAATTCATATCTTTAGAAATTTAATTGCTGGGGCATCGCTGAGTCATTGAAATTTATTGCTTGAATGTTTTAATGCTCATTGTATGTTATGACATTTCAGTAAATATTTTCAAGAGATTGTTAAAGAAGTTTATCGTGGAATTATATTTTTTTCCTAAGCAGCAGCAAGCAAACCAATTATTTGATTTTCATTTCATCTAGCGAGATTGTTAACTCCATAATGCACTGATCTTAATCATCAAAGTATTGCTAAGCTTAATCATCCGCTTAATTGCCTCGCCGTGTCTCCCAACCTAGCTGGTTCCTAGTTGGTTTTCCTTTATCCCATAGGGTCTACCCCCCTTAGCCTAGGGAGACAGCTTAAATGGAGTGATCGGGGATCAGGGTGATAGCCCTCGGTCTGAGTGTTGTCGCGGTGCCTAGACACTCTGTGCGACAACATAGCCCTAGTCCAAACACTATCTTTGATTGAAAGAAGGCTAATTTGAAGAAGCAAGGGTTTGTTCTGGACAGGTTTATGTGTCTAGGTTCAGGGCCGAAAAGGCCCTAGGTCTAGGCCACAAAATTGCAAGAAGAAGCCTCAGAATCTGAGGAGTCTCAATTGCAGAAGGTTGAAAGGCCTCAGGGCTGCCATCAGGAAGGCCAAAAGGTCTCAGTAAATCAACAAGAGAGGTCGAAAAGCCTCAGGTTTAAAGAGATCCTCATCCATGCAACAAAAGGCTTCATCATTCGTAATATTGATGAGAGTGAAGTTGAATTTGTTGAATGTCTATGTGAAACTATGGTTGCACTTGGCTGCAATACCTTGTAATGCATTGTTGGTGGTGAACATGGGATTTATATTTACCTTAAAGAGGTATAGGATCTTTATACTTATGCAGTTATATGAAGTAATTCCAAAATCTTGTGTTGCTTCGATTCTATTGAAAAGTCACAACATGTACATATATATTGCAATGGAAATTTGAGAAACAGATACTTCATGGGATTGGAGGTTAAATTCCTGTGCATCCATCACTCGCTAAGGTGATTCAAAATTTGTTAAGCTGATGATCTTTAGTATCTCTTGTTCTCAACATAAGCTACACTAAGTGCGTCTGTGCAATAACATAGCCATAACAATGATCTCAATTGAAATATAGTATACACCTTTTATGGGTCTGTTATAGTGGGCTGAAAAGGAATCATTCAGATGCGAAGCTAACATCGTAAAGGATAAATTGTTCTTTTGTTACAGTGATTTTGAGAAGACTCAGGTGCTTGGTTTAGCCCAAATGACCTTAGCCCTAGTTCAAGGGACAAAAAAGTCTCAGTATGGAAAGCTCAGAGGCTGAGAAGTCTTAAGTTTATAGCGAGGCATGGAACTGCATTTTGTTGAAGCTTGTCAAGATGACACAGGGACTGAGTGATGGCTTGTGTGGTGATCTATGCAACCAACAAATGTGCGAGGGCAATGAATTGAGTATGATCTCTAATGCGGTGCAATGACAACATGAAAGTTGATATCTGGTGCGGTACAATGATATGGTTGTAAGGCAAATCCGATCAATAGTTTGCATTGTGTAACCAATGTAATGGTATGCAATAGTGAATGTGAGGAATAATCTGTGCAAGGAATATTAAGTCTGAATGATCGTGGCAAGGTATGTAACAAGTGTAATGGAAACAAGAATATAATGATCTGACATGATATTGAATCTGTCAGTGTGATGGAGAAACCTTAAATTAGTACATGGTGATCCGCTATCAAGCTCAAGGCATAGTATGTATGTGTTGCTGAAGGAAGTGAAGGGTGCGTGTGATGGGGAATCTTAGTGCAATAATGAGCTAGTGAGCTATGAATCATTATAGAGTGAGCAGATTAGAAGGGCATCAAATATTTTGTTTGGTTTACAACTAAAGTAGTCTATGATGTTGGGGAAACAATATTTTTTTGTTATGTGCATGTGACGATAAGATGGAGCACTAACGTTCTTAAGGATCTAAATTCTCTTCAAGCCTAATATTGTAAGTTTGACGATCAAGCATAAAGGCACCTCACTCATAAATCTTTTGGTTTAATTCCCTTTAGAATAAAAGCAATTAACATATAATTTCCTTCAACATTGACCTTTGTTTGAGTTCATTATCCTCAATAGTCTTTGATTTAAGCAATGGTAACAAATGTAAACCATTGATCAAATAGACAATTACTGATGGAACATCCTTCATTGATTGATGACAATAATGGATTTCATCACATATGCAAAGGGCATAGGGATTCTATGTTTTTGGTCATTTGGATATGAAAAGAAAACTTGCATATAACAAAGGTGTAGATGAAAATTGGAAATCTAGGGTTTGTAAACCTTAGTAGACTAAAAGGCTTGGATAACAAAGTCCTAGGGTTTTTGGATAAAACCCTAGAGCTAGCTGTAGATCAATGTTTCACCTGAAATAAGAAAACCTAGCCCATGCAAGGAAGGAATGACATCATGCCAACGATGAGGACGAGGTAGATAAATTTGCAAGATGGATGCAAGAAGGCTAAGATCAAGAGGGAGTTGACATTTCCATATAATCTTCAAAAGATAAGTAACTTATATCTCTCTTACTTGATTATTGTTATTGTTTTACAATTAGTTAGTCTCTTCTCTTTGTATCTTTTGTTTGGTTATAATTATTTTTCCATGGCCTCCTACTGGGGATTGTAGGTACATAGTAAAGGTTTCCAAAGATCTGGCAGCAGATGGAAGTAGTGGAAGAAAGAGGCAAACCTTGTGACAAGAGGACTCTCCTAATCAGTGATTTGTGTTGAGAGATATTGTACTAGATGAGATCGAAGGAGTAGGCAAATCAACAAGTTTGAAGTATACCTTGATTGTGCTGAAGGAAAGTCAGTGGCAACTTCCAAATAGATCTGCAAGATCTAGCATGCAGCGAATGTTAGCATAGACAAGTTCAAAGCGAGAGTTGAAACTAGAGGTTTCTCCTAGAAAGAGGTAGAGGATCATGAAAAGACATTTGCTTCAGTTGATAGGTACTCTTCTATTAGAATTATTATTGCTTCTAATATGGAATTACATCAGATGGATGTAGAGGCCATTTTTTCTCCATGAAGAATTTGAGGAAGTAGTATACATGGGACCACCTCAAGGCTTTGAGGTCATGAAGGAGTCTCTTGCTTGCAAATAGAAGATTGTACCTCAAACTTGGATTGATGGATCAAGGTTGATCCTATATGATTTGTTTTTGATGGAAGTAGGACCCGTGTCATAGTGAGCAGTTGTGGCAGAAAGATTTGCTTCTGTAATAGAGGGAGCCTTGTTTTAGCTTCAGAGGGAGTTGACCTCTATGTTTGAGATGAAGAGCCTAGATTTGATGCATTGCCTCCTTGAAGCATACTATTGAGATCCCTCAGAGGGTTTTGGGATGATGGATTGCCATTAAGATTGTCAGGGTAGATAGATGATATGTTATAGTAATTAGAAAGAGACAATGGTAGAGGGAGCAACCAAGATTGCCACAACATGATATGTTTCAAAAAGAGGATCCGAGTAGGGTAATAAGAAAATAACCAATCTCCTTGTGGCTGAACCAATGCATGTGGCTCAACATGTGTCGAAGTACCAACATGGTAAAGTTGGTTATGACACAACCAATTATGGTTTGAGATATGTCTCAAACAGTGAAGTACAATTGCAGGGTTACACAAATTTAGATTGGGCAGAAAGTGTAGATGACATAAGAAGTTCATCAGAATATTGCTTCAGTTTGGGCTTGGTTATGACTTTTTAGATGAGTAGGGAGCAAACATCTGTCGCACTGGGTACTGCAGAGGCCAAGTATATTGCAGCTTGGTTGGCAAGTTGAGAAACAATATGACTTCAGAAACTACTCGCAAGATTCTTTGATCAAGTGTAGTGATGGCCATGATGATAGGTCAAAGCACAGTGAGATCTAATACCAAGACATGGTACAAAAGGAAGTAGTGTGGCTCCAGTATATTCTACAGTCAAGGAAATTGTTGACAAAGCCTATGTCTAGGATCAATTTTGTAATATGTATACTTCACAGACAAGCTTAGACTTATTCAAAATGTTGAGAAATCAATTCTTATAAATATTAGGGTTTGCTTCCTCTTTCTTGATAATTACTTGTGAATTATGTTGGCTTCTTTTACTTATTTATTAGTTTATCTTTCATCAAGCATTTACCAAATTATATGTATACGAAGACCACAAGAACAAGAGACATAAAGTTTAGGCAATTAGCCAGGGAAAAGCCTCTTCAAGGGGAAAGCTCAGTCCAAAACTTCCACTAGTAGATTCAAATCAAGATGAGACAATCCAAGACCCTTTAGACCTAGACAAAGACCTCCTACAATCACTAAGTCAATTCTTCCTTCCACTTGACGATCCCTGTCAAAGTCTCGAAGTGACAGCCTTCTAGTAGCGGCTAAAATCCAGAGTTTCGGCCCTATTACTGTTGCCGCTTACAACCTATCTATAGGTTAGTGAGAAAAGCCGTCAACCCCACAAGGTGTGGTTGGTGGCAAGGAACTCAGAGAAGGGGTTGTCACACTAATCCCGACTCTCTCCGTTTAAGCTATCTCCTAGGTTAGTTAAGGGGGGTGGTCCCTAAAGGAAAATTAAGTTAAAGATGTGAGTTTCTAGGAGATTGTTATAGTGTTCTAGGAGATTGTTATAGTGTTATGAATTACTCTTAAAGATTTCTAAGCAAAAACTACTATGAGCAATAACCATCAATACATAAGCATTCAACTAGTGCCTTCAAATAAATTGCTCTTTAAGAAATGAAATTATGTTTGCTTAAAATGAAGTGAAATGCTTTCAAGTGGGAAGCCAAAGTAATCCTAAAAAGTGAAACCGTAAACTGTTATCACAAGATATTATAAATGTCTTTAAGATGAACAAGTTTACAAATCAAAGCATGGAAACTATCTTGCTCAAAATGAGACAATTAGAAATCTACTTGTAAGAATGAGATGATAAAAAGAACTCAAATGTTAGACCAAGATGACAACATGCAATGAAGTTTGCAACCCAAAATAATAGTACTTGAAAGTGAAATCAACCATTCATGACAATATGCAATTAAGTTACAAGGGTAAGCCAATTTCCAAGTACAAGAAAATTAAACTTGTTGCAAAATTAAGAGATTACAATGCTTGTATCCAAAGTGCTTCTTGACATAAGATTTGCATGTGAGTCTTTAAACCATCAAGATAGCAAGAAATTTAAGAACTTTGCAAGTAATGTAAATGTGATGAAATGGTGTTCTTGGTTTATTTTATTAACTAGCACTAAAACAAAGTTACAATTGAACTCTAGTCCTCAGACCTCATCTTTGCCTAAAGATTTGGATCTCACAATGAGGAGTCAATAAAGGTAGAGGGTTTCTAAAAGTATATTCAACCAACTTAAGTTGGAGGTAAGTTTTAGTGATGCCTGGGGCATGTAAGTAAATTAACCAAACAACGAAAATTAACTTCAACTTGAAATATACCTGCTTGACATGAAATAAAATGTTACTTTATGGAGAACATTTGTCCAAATACTTGATGCATGTAACAAAAAGGAAAAGACAATGAAGTCTTCTCTAAAATGCAAGGAAAGTTTTAACAATTTGGTTTCAAACCATAAACCTTTCCAAGCTGAAAATTTCTGCAATTTGAGACCCAAATAAGCGCAACAAAACACAGATTTTTGAAGAAGGAGAAGAGAAGATAAGCTTCCTCTATGGTCATGGCCAAGAGAGAGAAAGGGATGGCCAAAATAACTCATCCTCCTTCAAGAAGAATACGACCTTGTCCAAGAAGAACTTGGCCTACAGGTTGGATTAGTTGCTAAATTCGAGCCCCAAGGTCCTGCATGCAAACTTGTAAGTAGTTTTTTGATGATGAATCCCGTAAGTAGCTGCAAGAGAACATGTTAGAAATAACTACAACAACACAACAAATATTAACTCAGGAAAACTACAAAATATGTTACAAAAATAATCTACAAGAGGCTAGGCCAAAGAGTACACAACAAATATTAGCTCAAGAAAACTACAAAATATGTTACAAAAATAATCTACAAGAGGCTAGGCCAAAGAGTACACAACAAATATTAGCTCAAGAAAACTACAAAATATGTTACAAAAATAATCTACAAGAGGCTAGGCCAAAGAGTATGAGCAAACTCTCCCTCTTTGATTAGCCATGACTTAGCTCTTTGAAATAGCCAGATAGTGCTGAATGAAGTGCAATACAATTATATATATATATATTTTAAGTTTGATATTTTGATGCAAGAAATAAGAGCTTTAAGAAACTTGAAAGAATCCATACAGGACAAAAATAAGATATAGATGAGACTTTGGAGTTCAACACATGTGGGTTCTCCTTGAATATCTTTTAATAATGGGTTGATTCTTTCGAGAATTTCCCCACGCCTGAAAAACTTGACCAAAGAATGATTTCTCTACAAAACCTCATAAGTCATTAAATCCACATGAAATTAAATAATTGCAGTGGAAAGAATTCCTAGAGACATCTAACATCCACTAGATTTTTTTCTTAAAGCAAATAAGTAATTCTTATGCTAATATGAGATAGTTGTATACTAACATAACTTGAAACAAGCATGAAATAAACAATGACATGAGGAAATAAGTAGAAGCATAACAAGTTTACCCCAAAGATTGTTGTATTATATTGCAAGTAGTGAATACAATTCCGCAACGTCTCCTCAAGCACAATAACTTGTATTACATGATACAATACGAGGGCCCATAGCCTCATTATATAGAGAGTTGGGAGCAAATCCCAAGGAAGAATGCATGTGCAAATTGAAATTGGAGCAAATCCCAAGAAAGAGCAAGTCGAGTTTCAAATGGAGATGATAGAGGCACCAAGGCAAATCGAATTCCTCATGTGGTACCCAAGGAAAATTGATTTCTCTATATGGCATAGTAAACATATCCATGAGTGAACCAAAGCAACGAGATAACTCTCGTCAAACCAAATCAAACTCGAATCAAGTGTTGCCACCTCAGATGATGATCCCAAAAATGCTCTGCATAGATCCCTAGGAGCTGCGTGATCTCTTCCAAGTGAAACTCGTAATCCTCCATATGAAGTGCTAAGTGTAGAAGCACTTGAGCTAATAGTGAGACAAGGCCCCACGAAATCCTCAGTTCTAAATATTCCATATAATATTCCTTAAGTGCATGAGTTCCTCTAATAAATTCGATTTTTGACATGTGCAAATGCTGCTTTATCTCTGGGAAATTCGATTTTGCCAAATAATGGTGTATTTATGATGCAGTGTGGTCAATCATCTTCCACATGTCAATTGACTCAACTCTTTGACTTAGGATAATTTCCAAGTCATTTCCACATCATTCTGTCACATGGAGTAATTTATTTCTCTCTATTTTATTTAATTCTAGCTTAATTAAATGCCACAATTTCCACTAAACTTAGGAAATGTGGGTTTTGAGGCTCCAAAACACATTATTAACCCCTCAAAGTCTGTCATAGTAGAAAGTTGAGGGTGAGAGATGTAATTTTTATTACTCATACCCCATACAACTTCTCTAGACTACTTTTATTACAATTTAAATACAAATTTAGACCTATGGGGAATCTAAAAAAATAAAAAAATGACAACCTAGACCTAACCAAATTCCACAAATTTTTTGTGTGATCTAGTATGGTAATATACATCGACTCTAGACACTAAGATGTGTTAGGGGCTCAACCTTCAAACTGTCACCTTGGCTTTGGAGTAAAGTTTGAGTGAAAAAACCCAGAAAATTATCCACCTCTCAAAAAAGAAGGGATAATTAACCAGATAAAAAAAAAATTCCAAGGTGTACTTGTTTGCTGATCGAATCCCAACATCCCAGGCCTGTTACAGACTCAAAACTCATCATCACTAGTATCACTTATTACAATTCCCCGCAGGGTGTGGAATCTGGGTACAAGAAAGACGATGAGAAATAGAAGTAGAGTTAAAAAACTCTGTTGATTGATGATATCTAATGGCACAAGTGTCCTCTGGATCATCTTTGGGCATAAAGTCTTCATATAATCATTAAATTCCACTTGAGTGGTCAACAAGTCCCTAGCAACAAATTTTCGGTCCCCAACTCTCGAATTTTTGTTAATTTTAGGATAACAATAGTATGTTCTATGCTTAGAGCAATTTTATTTCTATTTTCTTTATTAGCCCAATATCATATCCAGTATAGGAATCACATCAACATGATAGTTAAATGCAGGTAGAACATAAACAATATCAGTAGAAGACAAGCCAACACAAGAGGACACAAGATATGGCACTAGCCAGGGACAAACCCCAATGTGGGGAAAGCCTTGATCGGTTCTTCTTATAATTCTTCAAAAGTTTAGCAGAGAGAGTACAATTTACAATATTCACTTGCCCAAACTAATCAATCAAAACAGCAGAAACAGAAAGCCCTAGCTAGAAAGTCAACTTTGGTCAACAGGGTTGAAATTGAAACAACTCGGTCAGCCTTGGTCAACTTAGCCTCCAACAGCAAGATAATGCAGCCCAAAATAGTCCGAAAATAACCACTCAAATCTGGTCAACAAAAATCAATGCAACAACTTGAATTAGGGTAGTGAATGCTGGTCAACGCAGGGGTCAAACTAACTTAGTTTTTGTGCCCAGAACAACGACCTACGCAAATAGAAGTCTCCCTCACAAAACCGAAGTCAAACATGGTCATCGCTGGTCAAAGTCAGCCTCCTGAAATTTCGGTCAAATTTGGTCAACACAGCGGCTAGAAAAGACAGTCTTCCTTTCACACATGTGGAGAGAGAGAGGCCCAAAAATTCATACCCAATCAAGATGAGAGAGAGAAAGATGAATGAGATGAGATGCCAAAATGAGGAGGAGGCACCTTGTATTTATATGCAATGTTGAAGGCTAGAGGAGGCTAATTTGATGGCTGGCCGACCTTGACAATTTGTTCATAATCAAAATAAATTCATAACTTCATTTGTAAATGTCATAATGGGATGGTCTTTAGATCAATCCTACACCTCTCAGAAAGAGGAATCCAAGAAAAATATCAGTTGCCTCATAAGAGCTGTCCAAAGTGATGTTTGGCCCTAGTTGCCTAATTTAACAATTTTGTATCCGCAGTAATTGCACATTTTTGTCCCCAACAAATGCCCAGAAACTTCGCACGCGTGAGAGATAGATAGCCCAAGAACTCGGTTTAGGTCTTCCCAACTTCTTTCGTTCTTCTCCAACTACTTCACGCTCTTTTTTGCTTCTCTTCCTTGTAGATTGAACTTGTTGAGTGAGTGAGACAAATAGGTCAAACTGCCTCTCTCTATATAGCCTTTCTGCGTGGTCAAATTTTTGTAATGTAGGCCGACTTCACGGGGACATGGTTAACTTGGTGTGGAGGTGACAAATAACCTTTTTGACTCAAAAATAATTCTTTTTACATGATAGAATAGCAAGAAGGGTCTAATAAAAATGACAATGACTCTTTTGAGTCTTGACTCAATATAAATCCCAGAAGCCTTCAATGGAGGCTTTGGCCTAGAAAACATTGACCCAAGCATGAAACCCATGCTTTAATAAGTCATTTTCTTTAATAATGACATGTACAATTATGAAGACCGACACTAGCTACATTCTTCAAGACTCCCTCTTAACTAGGGAGGTATTCATAATTACATACATATAAAAGTACATGGAAGATTTGAAAATGATATGAACTACGAAGAGTTCCAACACACGCAGTTCTATAGATTAGATACCTGACAAGGGTATTCTAATCAGGTGGGAATAAGGTGAACTCAAGCTTTAGTCACTCTAGGTACTATTAGGCTTTTAAGCTTTATCACCAACCCAGGGATCTAACTGCGTATCCAAGGTTGGAGCTCCATGACCAACGCCACCCTCCCTACTTCGGGATCTAGACATCAACACATTAGTCGACCAAATGTCCTCCCAAGCATCTTGCCATAAGATGCTTCATCTCTCCCTATCAACAATATCTGTAGCATCAACCAATCCAAGCATGCTTCTAAAACATTCAAACTTCTTATTTAGAAGAGATTTCGTCAGCACATCAACTACTTGTTCCTTTGTTGGAATATATTGTAGCTTCACGACTCCATCTTGTACCAAACTCCTAGGTTGTGGTACTTGTTGTTGATATGCTTCGTCCTTGAATGGAATACGGGGTCTTCAGTTATCTTGATGCTGCTTTGGTTATCACAATTTATCACCGTAGGATCTAGAGGCTTTCCAAACAAATCTAACAATAGTTTTTTAAACCAACAACTTCTTTTCCTTAACCCAACAACTTATTTTACTGCTTCGCATGCAACAACATATTTTGCTTCAACACTTCTTAACACAACATGATCTTGTTTTCTACTCATCCATGAAATCCCAAACTGAAACAACCACCGGTAGTGCTTCTTCCATCATTCTCACTACCACCCCAATCGGAGTCTGTAAAACTTTTTAACTTAATTTCTTTTTTATCATACTTTAGGCAATGATGTATAGTGCCACATAGGTATCACAAGATATGCTTGGTAGCTAACCAATGGTCATGACAAGGAACCAACTAAAATTGACGAAGAACATTTACGGCAAAACATATATCAGGTCTCAGATTTACCAAGTACATCAGAGAGCGCACCAAGTTATGATAGCTAGTATGATCAATGCGACTAGAGTCATAGCTTCTCAACTTCTTGAGATTAGTGATCATGGGAGTGGTCATAGGCTTAGAATCCATCATCCCATACTTTTGTAACATCTTGATTATGTACTTTGCTTGACCAAGATATATTTGAGTTTTTGCTAGATTTCTAGGCCCAAGTAATAATGCATAAGTCCCAAATCTTTCATTTCAAATTCTGCTGCCAACATTTTCTTGCATTCTAGTATTCTGCACTCCACACCTGTAATAAACAAATCATCCACATATAGTAGTATAATGACAAGTTCATTCTTGACTATCTTGATGTAGAGGTTTGCATTTGTAGAACTTTTGACAAACCCAATCCTTAAGAGGTATGCATCCATTCTTGCATACCAAGCCCTAGGAGTTTGCTTTAAGCCATATAGAGCTTTCTTGAGTTTGCAAACATGTGTATCCCTGCTATTTATTTCAAAGCCTTCCGGTTGTTCAATGTATACTTCTTCATCAATGGTTCCATTTAGAAATGCTGTTTTGACATCCATTTGATGGATATTCCATCCCATAGTAGTAGCTAGTGAAACCAAAGATCTTATACGAATCTAGCTTTGTATTTGTCTATGCTTCCATCAACGACATGTTTGATTTTGTAAATCCATTTGAAGGTGACAACCGATTTGTCACTTGGTCTAGGAACGATTTCCCAAACTCCATTCTTCATGATGGATTGATTTTCTTCCTGTGTTGCCTTCCTCCATTCTTCTTGATGAGTGGCTTCTTCAAAGGTAGTTGGTTCTGCTTCTATTAATTTCGTCATGTATGTTGCATATCCTAAATATCTCTTCAATCTTTTGCTTTCTCTAAAAGATCCTTTAGTTGCTCCTTGTCCTTCAACATCTTCAAATGTAGCTTTTAACCAATTTGTCCTCTTCTTCGTGTTGGGAATGACTATAGGTTGAATAGGCTCACTTGGTCCTTCTTCTTCTTGTTGGTTTGTAGGTGCCTTTTCATGATGCTTTTCTTCTTCAAATAGTTGTACATGTTCGAATTCGATTAGTATATCCTTGGATAAGCATGGCTTTCATCAAATATAACATCCCTGCTAACTTCAATTTGTCTTCCTTCCTTGATGTAGATTCTATAAGCCTTTGACGAAAGGCTATAGCCAATGAAGATTCCTTTTATGCTTTTAGAGTCCAACTTCTTTCGCTTGTATTTTGGAACATGGATGTATGCAGGACACCCAAAGATTCAGAGATGGTCTACATATGGTTTCTTCCTTGTGAGTGATTATTCCAGTGTCATGTTATCAAGGATTCTATGAGGACTTCTATTTTGTATATACATTGCTGTCATTGCTGCTTCTCCCCATAGAAATTTTTGTAGATCTTGATCAAATATCATAGTCCTTATGCATTCATCAATGGTTTTATTCTTCCTTTCTACAACTCCATTCTGCTGGGGTTGTAGGGAACAATGAGCTCCCTCTTAATACCTACTTCTTTACAATATGCAATCAGTTCTTTTGATGTTTTTCCCCTCCATTGTCTGGTCTCAAAGTCTTTATCTTTCTTTCGGTTAAGGTCTCATATTCAGATCTAAATTCCTTGAACTTTTCAAATACTTCATACTTTGTCTTGAGAAGATAGAGCCATGTCTTTCTAGAGTGATCATCGAAGGTCACATAATAAAAATGTCCTCCAAGAGATTTATTAGACATTGTCCCACACACATCAGAATGAATGAGGTCTAATATCTCCCTAGACCTTGTATCACTATTTGTAAAAGGTTTCCTAGTATTCTTTCCCAAAGCACATCCTTTGGATACTCCTTCATGATCTCGCTTTTTTGCTCCTCTTCCTTGTAGGTCGAACTTGTTGAGTGAGTGAGACAAATAGGTTGAATTGCCTCTCTATATATAGCCTTTCTGCTGGCTTGAATTGCCTTACTGTAGGCCAACTTCATGGGGATAGGGCCGACTTGGTGTGGAGGTGACAAATAACCTTTTTGACTAATTTTTCTTTTTCTTTTTACATGATACAAAAGCCTAAGAAGGGTCTAATAAAAATGACAATGAATCTATTGACTCAATATAAATCCTAGAAGCCTTCAATGGAGACTTTGACTTATAAAATATTGACCCAAGCATGAAACCCATGCTTTAATAAGTCATTTTCTTTGATAATAAAATTTCTTTTGACAAGTACAATTATGAACACCAAAACTAGTTACATTTTTCAACACAAAATGCCTTCCTCTGTGAGGAGTGTTGATGTGATAGCATCAAGGACACATATTCTCCCTAGGTCAAGTATGTTGACCAAGATTAGGGAGAATGGTTTGATAGAGGACAAACATTCTTCATGAGTCAAGTATGTTGACCAAGATTAGGAAGAATGCTCCTATCGTTGAGTAGGTGCCTTTTAGCATTAGGCTCAGATTCTCTAGTTAGGTTGAGTGAGCACATTTAGCATTAGGCCTAGAGTGAGGCCTTTAGGGTTTCACCACGAGTCAAAGAGATTGACTATGATGATGCTGAACCAGGACTAGTTTATGTACCATGGGTTAGAGGCATCGACCAGAATCATGGTGACTAGTTGATGCTAATGATGCACCGTATGTCAGAAGTACCGACCAGAATTATGGTCAGAGGTACTGACCAAAGTTATGGTGACTAGTTGATGCTGTTGATTTACCATAGGTTAGAGTTGTTGACCAGGATTATGTAATTAAATGATGCTGATGATGATGACAAATTGTTATAACCTTTTCTTAGAGAAATTTGTCAACAAGAGAACATCTAGATAGTCATTATGAATACCTCCCTAGCTAAGAGGGATGTTGAATTTTTGTAGCTATGGCCTGTCTTCATAATTAATATTTTAGCCCCTGAAATATATAAATATAAGACATTCTCTTCATGTTGGCTTTAAAAGAGAAAATTTTGAATTTATAAAAGTTGAATTTTTGGCTCCAAATGACAAGTCAACTCTCCAAAAGATGAAGGCAGCCCCAGTAAGGGACACACCCATTTGGGTTCTTGAAATGCCTATATATAGGCCATTCGTCGGTTGAATTTTAAAGGATCCTCTAAACAAACAATTACTTCTTATGATCTTATCTAAGGTTATTTTTTTCTTGCATTTATTATTCATCGTGAAGTAATTGCACGGAGAATTTCAACAGTAAAAACAAAAAATGCCAGTGGGAAATAAAGAGACAACCACATAAGAACACAATATTTCATCCTAGGAAAATCCACATGGGGGAAAAATCCAACAAACCTTCTTCTTAGAGAAATCATTAAGTTCAATAGAGATACATCAACTCAAACCCTAGGTCAAACTGGCCATTAGTATAATTTTGATCAAAGCTGCTCTATTAGACCTTCAATCAAATCATTCTTTTGTCTAGAAAATTCGACACGTTCTTTTATTCTAAGGCTGAACTTCGTCTTGCTTCTTCATTAGAGAGTAAATTGGGTAAATTGGTCTGCCCAGAAAATAAGCCTAGAAGGCTTCCACTTTTTCGAGGAGAAGCAGGCTCATCCTTCGACAAAATTCGTCCTCTTTTTCATCCAATTCATCTTCCTGCTTATCCTTCAACAAATTTCTGCTTCATGGTTATCTAAGAAATCATAGCAAAGCCCAAACTGAAGCATTCTCCCGAAGTACTCTTCCCATCGTCTGCACTCCCTCCCAGTTAGAATTTGTATATCCTTGCAACTGTACATCACTGTTTTAGTCAAACTATAACTAACTATGCCATTACCAACTGTACCATGCTTGGTATTTCAACACATGTTGAGCCGCTCGATCATAAACTAATCTGCGTCTTTTACTAAATCCATCATGACTCTTTCCAGTTACCGTAACTGGGTATTCTTTCTAAAGCAGATCCTGCTATGGTAATTCTGATTTGTTCCTTTTGCCACTGGTGCTATTGAAGCACATTGGCTATCTAGTCAAAACTACTTCATTTCATATTCAGAGATCAAGTCTCTTTGAAGCTAAAACAAGGGTTCCTGAGGGACACTTGACTGCTTCCTCTAAATCAAATCTTTATGGTCAGAGCTACTCCCTTTGACACATGAGCTCTTCTGCTTTCATCAAATCATATAGGATTATCCCTGATCCATTTACCAACTGTATCAAGTCTGGGGAGTCTGTACAATGCCTTCCTTCTGCTTACAAGTATAAGACTTCTTCATGTACTTTACAATCTTGAGGTAGCTCTTATGTACACTTCTCTTTCATCAAGGAAGACGATCTCTACATCCATCTGATGTAATTTTCAATAGAAATCATAGTCTTCTCCCTCTTATTGAGGTGATCCTTTGCTTTGTACTTCTCTCAAGTTGCCATCATACTTCATCTTGGAAGTCATCATTAACTTCTTTTTGGCATAGATCAAGACATACTTCAATTCAATGTTGCAAACATCAACATCAGAATAAAATCGACAAGGGTTCAAAAAACCAAAAATTGTAAAAATTGGGAAAATATCGGTAAAAATCGGCAAACATTAGAAAAATTAAGATACCAACAAAATATCTGTAAAATTCGGCAAACGTCGGCTAGGCCAAAAAGTCATGATTTCAAGATAAAATTGAGATGTTATCGAGACGTTCGCAACCCTGCTTCAATTTTGCTAATTTGATTGCTCCCTCTTGAGCTCAGATCTAGTACAATATCTCTCAATACGAATCCTTATGGAAGAGTCCTCTTGTCACAACTTTGCTTTGTTCTTCCATCTGCTGCCAAAGCCTCAGCAGCCTTCATTATATACCTGCAATCCTCATTAGGAGGCCATGAAACAACAATTACAACTAAGCAAAGGATAGAAAGACAAGAGACTAACTACTAGTAAAACGACAATAATAATAATTCAAGAAGAGATATATAAAATACTTATCTTTTGAGAAGAATCTTAGCTCCCTGTTGATCTTTAGACTTCTTGCATCCATCTGCAACTTTGTCAGCTTCATCCACATCATTATGATGTCATTCCTTCTTGGCAAGAGCTAGGGTTTCTTCTTTCAGCAGAAACATTGATCTAAATCCAATCCAAGGGTTTTGTCCATAAACCCTAGAGCTTCCAAGCCCTTATTGCCTGCTTGGGTTTACAAACCCTAGAGATCCAATTTCTCATCCAATATTTTCATTCAGTCTTTCTAACCTTAGTTTTACAAAGAGTCATTTTGCACCTCTTTCAAGTCATACAATCTTAGACATTTGAAGATTTTTCTTTTCATATACAAATGTTGAAATACCATAGAACTTCAATCCCGCAGCAAGATATTAGACTAAGAAAATGTGTTATGATCAGGGATCTTTCAATTAGATGTCTTCATATGACAGATCCTTTAGATACTGATTTAACCATGTATTCTCGGCTAAACATAATCTGATCCCCTCAACCCAAGAGATTATACTTCATCAAGTTCTGTACATGAATTAATTTTCATAACATGACTTTGTTCTTTAGTCTTAAAGAGGAACTCAGCCTCTTATTCACTATGAGCTCAAAAATTTTAAACTTCTGGTAACATAGTAGCAACCTTTCCATATCCAAGAATGCTCAAGACCATAGAAATTTTATGCCTCCTTGATTCTTCAAATCAAGTAATCCTGCATCTTTAAAACCATCAGCCCTTGAGCTTTCAAATCATAGGAAAAGTGTCTCATCAGTTTATGATACTTAAAGCAAATGTATCCAGGATGCATTCTGTGTTAAGAGGTTTGCCAGATTTCTCAAGGGTTGAATGGCTTATTGCAAATGACTTTCATGACTTCTCCTTTCAGAAAGGAACTTCAGAGATCATATATCTTAAGAACGATGATATTTCCACAGAGGTGACTTAAGGAAATGTCTCTTACACAGGTTTATACAAAAGCTTAATTCAACTCGGCTTCAGGATATCTTACAGACTGTGTATCTTCTGATCATCACTTTATTGCACATGCACAGGTCACCCATATCATACTTGAATTTACCAAAGAAAATGGGTTATGTGCTACACACATGGTTCTTTAAGAATTCCTTTCATAATTGCATATGATTTGTAGGGGAATGTTTCCAGAATGTTGACATAGTCCTCTAATGCATTTTTGTACTGATAAGTTTTCATCCTTCAAGATACTAGAGATCAATAGATCTAATAGTAATTTTGGCACAAGTAATTTTTGCAATGCATCTTGGCTTTGAGATCATACATTTTATTCCAAGTGTTAACCACAGGTCTTTAGCTGTGCTGGTCCCTTTGTTTGACAAATGGTTGCTTAGATACTTTAAGGCATCAGTCCTTTTCAAACCTGGTTCAACAGAGTGATCCCTTCTTTTCAATACAGTGTCTTCCACAGGTCAGTGAGTAGATTTCAGAATTCTTTTCAGGTTCCTTTTAGGCTGCTTTCTGAATCTCCTTGGCTTTAACCATAGAGACTTAATGCAAAAATAAGTTTATGCTCAGGATTTCTTTTTGAAACAATATGCACTCCAGTGATTCTGCCTTAAGAAACATCAATCAAGTCAGAAAGGAATTATACATCAAAACAATTGCATTGACTGTGATACTTTGAGGTTTTCTGAGATCATTTAAGAATTCGTTCAGTTTTTTGTTATTAGGCCTGAGGTGTTCTGCACTTTGACCAAAGTATCCTTGGATCTCCTGAGGTATCTCAGGACCTGTAACTTGCTTCTGAGATTTTCGACCCCATGCAAACTATCTTCTGAGATTTTCGGCCTACCTGAGGTGAGGTTAGATTCGGCCTAGTTATGAGATAGGGCTCTTTTTATACCTTAATCAGAACTCCTTTCTTCACACCAGACATACGGCCTTGAATTTGACTCGGCAGATCAGAATTTTTGACCCCAAATGCATGAACATATTTTGATGTATATGTTATTCTTTTTGCAAACAAGGACTCTTTTCATAGCAGACCTTCGGCCTACTGTAATATGGTCCTGAGGAGCGTTTGTCCTACTGTAATGTTAGACTAGGGTTTCTTGGTGTACTTCTTTGTCATTCTCTCAAAACAGGCTAACTGACAAGGCTTCTCTTTCACCCAATGGCTTTGATACCATGTTGAATTTTAAAGGATCCTCTAAACAGACAATTACTTCTTATGATCTTATCTAAGGTTAATCTTTTCTTGCATTTATTATTCATCATAAATTAATTGCACAGAGAATCTCAACAGTAAAAATGAAACTGCCAGTAGGATCATAAAGAGACAGCCACACAAGAACACAATATTTTACCTTGGTAAAATCCACATGGGGGAAAAACCCAACAACCCTTCTTCTTAGAGAAATCATTAAGTTCAACAGAGATACGTCATGTCAAACGCTAGGTCAAACTGACCATTAGCATAATTCTGATCAAACCTGGTCTATTAGCCCTTCAATCAAATCATTCTTCTGTCTAGAGAATTCGACCTGTTCTTTTCTTCTAAGGCTGGTCTTCGTCTTGTTTCTTCATCAGATAGTAACTCGGTCTGCCCAGAAAATATGCCCAGAAGACTTCCACATGTGCGACGAGAAGAAGGTATATCCTTCAACAAAGTTCGTCCTCTTCTTCATCCAATTTGTCTTCCTTAACTTTGTCTAGAGGAGCAGAGATAACCTTGTGTGATGAATCCAAACTTGCTTGATCAAACTTGCTTTTGGAGGAGGATGAATCCTTTAGTTATACTTTTCCATGAGGCTGAATGGGTGCCGTTTAATGCTGGGCCAACTTGAACTGTGAGGAGGCTGACTTGACCACATGGAGGCCGACTTGGTTTACTTGGACTCAAAATTATCAAATTTCAACCCAATATTTTTTCTCTTTTGACAAGGACATGAAGAACATGTCCATTATATTTTTCTTTTTGACACAAGCATGATGAACATGCTTTACAATTATATCAAGAGCTAAAAATAATAATTATGAAGACCAACCATAGCTACAAACTTCAACATCGTCCTCCTCAACAGAGCAAGAATTCGGATCACTTCTGAGACGGAATTTGGATCATCACAAGGATGAGTCTGAGGTCAAATCTGAGGCAAGAAGAGGATGAAATCTGAGGGAAAGCATAAGATGAATCTGAAGCAGGTTTTCTGGGCATACTAGAGCAGCAGGACCGAAATTTTTGGGTGCCAAAGTAAGCTGAATTTCAGCCCTAGCAGATCAGACCAGGACAAATTGTTTGGGCAGCAGATTGACTTGTCTAGAGGGCTTTTTGATCAGGTGTGACCAGGGCTATGCTACAAGTCAGTTTGATTTGAAGAATTAGATGTATCTCTGTTGAATTGAATAATTTCTCCAAGGAAAAGGTTGCTGGGCTTTTCCCCATGTGGGTTTTCCCAGGGTAAAATTTTTCTGTCTATTGTTTGGCTGTCCCTTTATGATCCTTCTGGCATTTTGTTTATACTGTTGAGATCTTCTATGTAATTGCTTTATGATGAATGTGAATGCAAGAAAAATCAATATAAAAAATCATAAGTAATTATCAGAATAGGAGATTTTTGAAAAATTAACAAACTGCACATTAGAACCTTGTTCCTCCAGTCTGGAGAAAGCTTATTTGTTAGTTTTCATGTGTTTAGAGGATCCACTATCCACATACCACGCTACCCCTCAAATGGTCTTGGTGGAAAGGCATGAAACTTTGGAGAAAGCTGTCTCAACTTTGGTTGCAAGATCATCAACTCTAATAGAAGCTTCTGCACTCCTTGTAAAACGTTGCTGCTGCTTCTTTCCCTTCCCTTTCTTCCTCCAAGGACAATGAGAAGTATAGAGCCTATTTTTGTGGCACTTGAACCACTTTTTGTGACTCAGGTATGCCTTCCTTAGTTTGATGATCCCGAATGTTCCTTCTTTTTCTTATTCTTCCTGGATCTGCCTTTCTTTCCTCCTTTCCTCCTGGTGAGGGCTGGGGTCTGCTGTTCCTCCTATATATTCACAACTGTCTCCAATCTCATCTGCTCCCGGATAAAATTATTCCATAGCTTCTCACTCATGCATAGACGCCTTGGATAAAATGTTTCTAAGAAGAAGAGAATCCTTTGAAGGCTATGGGTACCATTTCTTCACTCTTGATCTCTTCTCCAATAGCTGCAAATTGATCACGGAGTTTGGCAACCTACATTAAATAACTGCCTATGACATCTGTCTCACTCATGCATGTGGCATTGAGATTATTTCTTAGAAGCATCTTCTTGTTTATGTTTACAGTTTGATACAGAGAGACTAAATCATCATGTATGTCGTTATTGGTCTTCTTTCCTGCAATGTGAGGGAACAAGTAGTCATTCGCCACATCAAGGATGATGTCCTTTGTCTAGGCTGTCTTATCATGTTTGTCTAACCGACTCTAACTTTACGGCATCTATATGAACTGGATCACTGTGCCAAATCTCATGCCCTCCAATTGCCTCTGCTGGACTTGACACTTCGAAGGTATTAGAAAGGTTCTCTAATCTGTCGTCAAATCTAGAACTGAGGGAGGTCATCATGCTGCTTGTGGAACACACTCTATTCATAAAACAGATCATCAACCTTAAAACCTGTCACAGGTCTTGATATACTCCAATCTCTTGAGCAAAATTAGGGCATGAACACCCCACAACCCCACCTTTATCTGGATTTGCTTCACTCGCAGAAGCTTGGGCATCTTGCCCCTGCAACACTGTGAAAACCCCCCCACTGGTTGCAGTCCTTTGCGTAAATGGATTCCTGGAAACTTTGAGCAAAGTGCTTTATACCATGTTAATTTTCAAACCATGGTATGCAGATTCTGCATTTAGAAAGTTGAAACTAAACCCTAAAGCCAAGGTAGATTAAAAACTTTAAATGCCAATCAAAACAATAGATCTGAACTACTTTAATCTGCTAATGCATACCACTGAAAATAAGAACAATCAAAATACTCCAGACATAACCATTAAATACTGTATCAGTGTATCTGTATTCTATTACTGTAAAGAATAAATACACTGCATATAAGCCCAAAACAAATTTTGCTATACCACCCAGTGGTGCACCCTCTTTCTTTATAGGCTGACCAAGAAAGAAATACAATGAATTTAGACACATCTGTTTTCACCTTGCCAAGCCTAACCACATCTGCTAGTGTACACTCCTTGCATGGATAACTGATAAGTGTGCCAGGAGTAGTGTGCGCTGACTAGAGGATAACTACATCTCCGTGGGTTCTATTCCCTTTAAATGACAATCAACACAATAGATCTGAACTATAATCTACTAATGCATACTGCTGAAAATAAGAACAATCAAAATACACCACACAGAACCATTAAAAACTACATCTGTATTCTATTACTTTAAAGAAGAAATGCACTTTATATAAGCTCAAAACAAAATTTGCTAACTAACTCAGTGGTGTGCACTTCTTTATAGGCTGAGGAGCAAGAAAGAAATACAGTGAATTTAGACACGTGGTTTCACTTTGTCAAACCCTAATCCTAAACATCTGCTAGTGTATACTCCTTGCATGGATAAGTGTGCCAGGAGTAGTGTGCACTGGCTAGAGGATAACTACATTTCCTTCTTTCCTAGAATAGTGCATCTTGTAAAGTTCAACCTGCTTCCATGTTTGGATTCTCATGTGAACTGAACTGAAAAGGGAAATTCCCAAATAGAAGAACAAAACTTCTAAATCTGAAATTTCTAATCTAGAAATAGCAGTTCCAAATCTGGAGAGCCAGTTAAGCTGGAGGTAAACTGAAGTCTCTACATAACTCCAGTGCCTTCTTCCAATGAAACTAGTGCTACACCTCAATACCATTCTGGCATCACACAAAGCCCAAGGCTAAATCCTGCTCTAGGTACTGCACAGATCTGCTGGTACTGTTGGCTGTGCTCTGCTACAGGAGAGAACTATCCAGGCAACCAGGTAAAAACTCTTATTAACCTTATCATAGGTTTTTGTTAGTCATATAGAAATTATCTGCATATTCTCCCATGCAATGTCCATCGCTTAATCATTCTTTGCTTTTACCAGATTTTACCTGCATTGTTACACTATGTTCTATGTCAAATTGTGTTTTCTTTGATGTATTATTTTCTGCCAAGATTCTCCTTGGTCCTTGTGTAAATTGTTCATCTATTATCCTATTTGCTCCATCTTGATTATTATCCTTCTTCGAGTTCCCCTTGTTATTTCCAGTGTGTTTGTTATCCCATTCTTTGTATGCAAATACTAATAGTTGACCACGAATTAAAATGTTTTTTCTGCGTATCTGTTCTTCCCTTCTTTGTATCATTCTTATTTCATATACACCTACATCCAGTTCAATATATGAAATGTAATCTAAGTACATCTAATATTATTCAAGTTGGTCCAACAGAACACAGGATATTACTGGGATTTTGTTCGATTTATCTTTTTCCTATTGTTCTTTTTGTTTGCATGTTTCTGTGGATGCAGTATCTTCTTTTCAAATTTGGATGGCTGCTATTTATCTTTTATAGCTACCAGTTATTTGATCTAGACAACATCCATTCATTGAAGTTATTTGGGGAAATACTCATTTGTGAGGTTGCTCATTCAGGACAGAGTCTAGGCAAACACAGATTTGAGTTGTATCATTTTCTCCTTTTTTGTTTCCTCATATCACTGGGGAGATGCTGAGTATTTGATGAGTCTGACATGGTACTTGGCTTTTCTATATTTGGACATTGTCATAACTTGAATTAGTAGTATATAGCTTCCTGTCCAATGTAATTGTATATGCTGATGAACAGGACATATGTTTGCACATTTTACGTATTTTAATGGATTTAGTAATACATATTCCATTGACCAGGTCTAGCAGGTTCAAATTAAATGTTTTTCAAATGATTTTTTAACAGGTGCGTGGCTTGGAAAAAAGAAAGAAGCAAGCTCATGATGAAGCAGTAGCCACTTTAGAAGAATATGAATCTGCCTTGAGAAGTGAAAATGAGGCTGGAGCTGGAGATGAAGCTAATGATGCTCCAAAGGGAAGACTAGTTTTTGGGGAGTTGGATAGGCAGACTAGTAAGCTGAGATGTCACAAAGAATCAAACACTGACCTTGACGATATGCTAGTAGATAAAAGTGATGGCAGTGGAAGTGATTCTGAGAATGACATGAAACAAGATTTAGCACAGAAGTGTGGTGGTACAAATTTGCAGGAGCAAGTGAAAGCTGGCACTAGGATAGCATCAAAGGAATACAACATAGATCTCGGTGGGCTGCATAAGGTGATATGATAAGATCATTATATGCTTATAATTTTATGTTGTATTGTTTTTAAAGTCCAAATTCCGTATTGCAATCATATTTGTCTTTGCTAATATAATATAACTAATTATTATAAGAAATTTACACATTTCTCCTAAGTAAAATACAGAAGATCCTGTGCTAAAGTCCTAAACCCTTAGAATTTGTTTGATGTCCATTAGTGATGGTTTTTGTGTCCATTGATGTTATGAAGTGTTTCTAAAGTCTCTTTGATAATGTAGGAAGGTTCCTTGGCTCGTCAGGAAATAAAAACAGCTGGTCCTGTTTTTGTCAATGGTTCTCACAAGATCAGCCATCAAGACAATTCCCAAAAAAGTCTTCCAGTTGTCTCTGGTGAGTGTAATTTGAAAGTAGAATCTGCAGAAAAATCGGTGGCTTCCACATTGAAGAAAACCATTCCATCAGAAGTGCCAAATAGTAATCCATGGCTATTTGGTGAATCTGGAGGTAAAGTGAGTGAGGAATTGCCAAGTGGGATAAATGTTGTACCAGGGGAAAGGCATAAGAAGAAAAAGAGAAAAGGAAGACGAAACGAAAAAAATGAACATGATTCCGCATCCAAAATGCAAGAGACAAACATGAGAGCTAATCCTACAGTTTCAATCGCAGGCATTAGTAAGGCAGATGCCGACCGGATTATCAACCAGAATAATAGAGAGGTTTCAGAGCCAGGAACATCTAATGGCAAAACTTCTGGTCATCTTCAGGAGGGTGATCGTGTTGAATCTGGTTGCAGTAGTGAAGATGAATCAGAAAATGGATCTCCTTCTAAAGGAATGACATTGCTTGGTGGCATTGGATCTCAAGCAGATCTTATTCAGCGTGCTTTTGCAGGGGATGATGTAGAAGGAGAGTTTAATCGGGTAAAGGCTGAGGTACTGGACAAAGAAGTTCCAGCATCTGAAGGTGTTGTTTCTCTTCCTGGCTGGGGTCAGTGGACTCATGTCCAGCAGAGAAAAGGGTTGCCTTCTTGGATTTTGGAGAAGGAGGAAGAAGAGAAGAAGAAAAGGGACGAGGCAAGGAAAAAAAGAAAGGATGCCAAACTTAAATTTGTCATCA
Source organism: Pinus taeda (assembly GCA_000404065.3). Taxonomy (NCBI): domain Eukaryota; kingdom Viridiplantae; phylum Streptophyta; class Pinopsida; order Pinales; family Pinaceae; genus Pinus; species Pinus taeda. The sequence continues at coordinate 43,676 of APFE030831750.1, forward strand.
TTTCCGAGAAGGTGGACAAAAAGGTCAGTCTTACACATTCATATTTCTATCAACTTGGTTGCTGTATATAATTTTTATGCAAAAAAGGAAAGGCTCAGATTTGATAGTAAGGTTAACAGTTGTAGGAAAATGTACCCAAAAAATGAACTTCACTGTAGAAAAGCTGCCCATATGGCATGATTTTTATTCTGTGCATGAATTTGAATAGAAGTACCAAATATTTGTGTTTTAAAAGAATTTAACAGGAAAATTCAGATGTGGACTAATTCCTGTTATATTCCTTGAGTACTATTGATTTGTGCACCTTAACTACACTGGGAAGAGTAATAATGAAAATTTGTCTCTTTCTTCGAAGAAATATTCTCACCTCACCCTTACACATGAGCAAAGAATGGGTGGATGCTTTTACCATACAGAGCCATTCCTCTTTTTCGTTGCAATTCCCTGATGGAAGGAGGATCAACTGTCAGCTGCATAGGCATTTAGTAACCCCAAATGACAACAAGATTTGATCCTGGGACCTCTGTTGATTCAGCACATTGAGCTAAACCTCAGGGTTATCAATGAAAGCATGCCTTTGCAAAATATACTAATAACATCCCTTCGATTTTTAAACTGAATTTATATACCACCTTTAAGAATCTTGCATCCAAAAAATAATTAAAACTCTAATGTGAAGATATCCCCACCATGTACATTGAGTAAAGCTAATCAATAAGCAGAATATCTAAAAAAATGATGAACTCTGGGGTCCTTTAATTTGTATGTAGTATGTACGCTTTGCTGATGGGGATTCATTGATATGCATGTTTTCAATATTCGTATTTCCTGAGCACATTGCTTGTCATATTTGACATTGATATTAAAGGTGCTATAAAGAATTGAATTATATACAGTGAGTTAATGTGGTAATATTGGTTGGGCAGTTAAAGCTGTTTATTGGGATGGTAAGTTGATGGCATGTTTCTATACATGGACTGTTCCAGAAGTCTTATGGTCAATACAGGAAAATAATGTGTGTTTATCTGTTAGAAGCGGTCATTTTTATAAATTTGAAAAGGAAATATCTTGTTCTTGTAATAATAATAATAATAATTAGGTTATTGAGAGGTCAAAGGCCCCACACACCCCTCATCTTGTGACCAGTCAATGTATATTTATACAACTGTCATAAGGCTCATTTTAATCGATTCATATAAAACATTTATTACTCAATGCTTTGTTATATATTTGCAGACCTAGTCTATCAATATTGTAAGAAACAGGAACTGTTTATTCCATTTGGTATCAGAGCCAAATTTTTGGCCAGTTTGTGGGTTAATTCCACAGATCACACTAGCATTCAAGCTGTTCTAAATTGCCGATCCATACAATTAATTTATACAGCAGTTAATTTGCCATACAGTGCTGCAATTTTACTATCCTTGCCAAAAATTGTCACCATGCTATCTGTCTGACTCCACTTAAATGTAGCATCCACCCATACAAGTCTGAATTAGTTTCAATTGCTAGAAATTGCATACGGCTCTGTTGTGCAATGTGTGTGTGGCCATACCCAGCAGCAGTATGTCATCATCTGTTAGTGGCTATAGCATGCTGTCTGCCAGACTTTTTTCCATACTTCCCACTGCCTCCTTTTCTTGTTTGTATGGCCGTGCAACCACTTTTAACTCCCACAAGCCTTCTGTAGCCTAAGTCACGCCACCTTGAAATCTCAAAATTGTTTGTATTTTTTTTCTGTTACTTTGGAATTTTATACATCAGAATCAGCTTAAATCGATTCAAAAAATTACCTTTTTTAAAAAAAAGTTCTTTTTACAAAACATAAAATAAAAAATTCCATTCAAGTGGGTTTGGCAACTCCCCTTTAGCACCAAATTGTTCCTTCAGTGCTCTCTTTTCTTCTTTCTTTGTGACTCTTTCATCATCAAACTTGTACTACTGGTCTGAGAGAGCTGGTCTAATGAAAGCGTAATAATAACTACCATGCGCACCTCCACTGTGAACCAAAACGCTTTGAAGAGTATATAAATTGTGCACACTTTTACCTGCGTTTGGAGAAAGGTATTCACCATTGTCTATATCCAAGTCATGTTGAAGTGGAAATTTATATAGATCATTTATCTTGACCATTGTATCCTGCATGAAATCATATTCAAATCGCTTCAACTGAAGTTGTAGTACATGAGGAAAATCAAGGAAAATAACACCTTTTCTTACATCCTGTAGTCCACACTACTCTATATGACATTTGTTATCACCATCAAGTTGTTCAACTTCAACATACTTGTCAAACGAAGCATAGACATCTTGGCAGCCTTTAACATCAATCCGTAGATCAATTCGAAACACTGCCGCTGAAACCACTACTGAATCTGCTGTCAAAACTGCACACTACATCCCTCGAAATTCCTGAGCCTTCCTGCTTTTACTGTACTGAAGGGATTAAAACTCGACCTGTCACAGTGTCAGTTATAGGATCAAAGCATTCAGCAAAGATAACAGCAGCCTCTGAAGGTAGCACCCTTCTGTCAGGGTCCCTTGTTTTTCCACGAAGAAGCTGCCAGCATATATTGGCTCTAGAAACTTCTTCCAGACCCTTGTGACGTTGCTTCTTCATCAGTTCATTAGTTATAAAAGAAAGTAGGCTTTCTGGTCCATGTGCAACGAATTCTTGCAGTGTAAAATGATTTTTTTTACAATCATTAAAGCGGAAGGTTACTTGGGAGTGGGAGCAGGGAGTGACATTTTCAAAAGCTCCTGGGTAGGGAGTGAATTTTTATATATTTTGAAGCATATATGTCAGCAAAAACATGTAGAATGATGAATTAGATATAAAAAACATAAAAACATGGATTAAACCATATAACATCAATCATCTAGAAGTTATAATCTTCATCAACCACGTCCACATGTTACAAGTTCTCATTTATATAGCATGTAAGGGTGCACATAACCAAAATAACTTTGTGTGCAATGCATTTCTGAACCGAAAATACATCAACAAATAGGCTCTAGATGGCCTCTAACATCCAAAAATGTCATGCTATAACAAAAACTACATATCATCAAAATGATTGCCTAACTTGGGATCTTTGTCATTAATACCACCCTCTAAGGAATTAATATAAGATAGAAAAAATGTAGCATGCCAAGTCAAGTTTTTGTTTGAGTGATGAGCACATTTTTAGTAGGGTCATGATAGAGGAGTTCGACAACCAATGTCACTGACATCAAGGTACATAGAGAGCTTGGTGCTCTTGATTAAATATGAGTCCCATACCCTAGTACATGACAAAATCCAATGGAAACATTTCAATCCCCCCAATCCTGAAATCCTGGAAAATTGATAAGTCTGTTGGATTTTGAGTGAGATTTAAAATTCTACTTTCTCCATATGAAATCCAATGAGGTCGAAACCAATGTTGCGAGGGGAAAAAATCGGAAAAATCAGTAAAAATCGGGAAAAAACTCGACAAATACAAAAATTTTCATTTTTTCCAAATTTTTAATATCTAAAGCATCTACAACATAAAATAAATGCATTGACACATAAATATGATAAAAGAACTAATATAGAAGATGTGTGATATCATTTCTAATGCTACATCACACATAACAGTGAATCATGTCCTGAATGGTAAGTCCTAAGTCCCAACTCAGCCTCAAAATATCAACAAAAATATAATAATGTATCTCATATCATGAGTCATAATGTCATATACAATGAAATGAACCAAATAACTAATACTACTAATTTTCTCTGCCCCTCTTGCGAGAAAATGCAATAACTTTCCCTCTAGATGTAGATGGCAGTGGAGTTGGTAGTGGATTCTGCTGTGCTTTAGAAGCTGAAGAACTAAGAGCTACAGGAGGTAGACCACGCCCTCTACTAGTGATAGGGGTAGCCTAAGTAGGTGGTGTCACCTCCTCCTCCTCCTCCCCTTCTACCCCCTCTACTACCTCCTGCTCTAACCAATCAGCGACAGACTCCATCAGAGGCCTCTCGGCCTCAACCCTCCATGCAGCAGTGGTGTCAATCCCATCCAATGAGATGGCCTCCATATTAGGTGTCCTCTCAAGTTGCCTCACCCACAATCGAAGATTGTAGTAGAGGTAGACCATGTCATTAAGTCGCTAGGACTCCAACCTATACAAGGGTCATAAAATAATAATTATAAAAAATATTATTTAATGAATTCAAAAAATTAATTGGAAATTTGGAATATTTTAAGTTTTAACTTGTTGCGCTTCTTGGTGTGTATTTTTTCATTTACACTCGAGTTGCGCTCTCACTCTGAGGAGCTACATCTTTGGCTGAGGATTCAAATGGCAAGTGTTCGTAGATTGGGTACTCTGGCACCATAGCTTCTCCACCATGCATCGACAACAAAATTACAAATAAGATAAACATAAAAAATAAATGAAATTTGAAAGTTGAAGCAAAGTATGAAGTTATGAACTTGTAGAGACAATGAAATTTGAAACAAACTAAAAAATACTTGGCATTTTAGTCTTCCTATCGACCACAACCATGTCAAAGCTAAATGTGTCACCTGCCATCATGTATATCTCCATTTCTTTGGAGATTTTTACACGTTCTGCTAGAGATGGCACCATCCTCTGAACATAGGTGAAGAATCCATCCATGACTTAAACATCAAATAATAACCCACAGGGGTAAGCAAATGCAGGGTTCAGGTAGATCCCTGCAGCATGAATGGGACAATGGAGTGTGTTGTTCCATCATTCATCAATCACTTTCCATAGGAGGAGTTGTTTCTGAAACCTGTCATCTCCCTTATCATCATAGTAGGTCTGAATGGATTCTTTGGCCTTGTCCATGGCTTCATACAAGTAGCCTGTTGCGGGGTTGTCACTGTCAACTAATCAAAGAACCTTTACCAAAGGTTCGGTAATGCTGCACACCTCCTACACCCCCTCTAGAAGATTTCTTGGTATGAAACGAATCTGCATATGGCCTCTCCCTTTGGTTTGCGGCTAAATGCCAAAGCATGCCACTGTTATAAAAGAAACATTCTCTTCACATCCCACATAGAATTCAAGAGGGATTGAAGAGATATGAAATTGGTGGTAAATCATGTAATGGATGTGCACACCAATTCTTTATTGTTGATGAATGTTCTTATCAAATGAAGCACATATGCATGATTATGATTATATATAAATTTTGAAATGCTTTTTGATAAGTCAACAATATCTTTGACAAAAGGAATTTTTCCTATGCCCTCCAACATAAAATCAATGCACTGTGCAGTACAAGGTGTCCAAAATAAGGTAGGATGCCTTTCTATAAGCATCTTGCTAGCAATAACATAATTTGTAGCATTGTCCATTATGACTTGGACAACATGTTCTGGACTCACCTCCAAAATAAACACATCCAACAAATCACTTAATAATTTTGAATCTTTGATATGTTCAGAGGCATCAACAGATTTCATAAACATTGTCCCCTTGGGACAATTAACTAAGAAGTTTATAAGGCTTCTCCCCTTTTGATTGGTCCAACCATCTAACATCACAGTGCATCCTGTGTGTGCCCATGATGCCCTAAACTCCTCCAATTTTTCGGTGCAGACAACCTTTTCATCTTGAAGAATGCGACGACCTCTAAAGTCATCATAAGAAGGGACTTTGTACCCTGGGCCAAAAATTGCAATAGCATTAGCAACAGGCTGGAAAAATGGATTATTCCTTGCGACGCTGAAAGGAATATCACTCCAAAGAAGAAACTTGCCCAACAACTTGTCAACTTCTTCTTTCTTATATTTTTTAAGTATTGAAGAGATAGACGGTGTGAACCAGAGGTGGTTTTAGGAACAAAATATGATGAGACAACTACAGGGTTGGTTGTAGACACTGATGCTGAAGTAGAACCAATGCCACTCTCATATTCACCTCTTAACACTCTATTCCCTGCTAGTTGACTCCTCAGCGCTGACTTGGACAATTTGGTTTGCTTTATTTCTTCCAATGATTTGAGGGCTCTTCGGATGATTTCTAGATTTGTATTAGTGCAAGGCCCTACCTCATGTCCAGGTATTTGTGCAAGGTGAGACTTCAATCTGTACACCCCCCAGTCATATGATGCCCACACAACTTGCAAGTCAAGTTTGATCTGTCAAACCCTCCATCAGGTTCACCTAATTCCCACAGAGGGTCCAATTTCCTTGGCATGTTTGTAACTTGGTTGAACTCTTGAGTTTTAATGTAAGATGAAGTTTGAAGCTGAACCTAGGGCACAAGAAGAATTGCAAGTTAAAAAAACAAAAGTAAAATTTACATAAAACATATTGAATTTTTGACAAAAAAAAACCTCAACTCAATGCAACAATAATGGAAAAAAGTCACATTCAAACCCCAACAAAAATGATGCAAAATAATAGAAAACACAAGAAGAAATTAAACTTATAAATCTAACAATCAAGTTTTTGCATTTTTGACCAAAATGAACTCTCTCCACTCTATGCAACAAAAATGAAAAAAAAAAATCAAATCCACTAAAAAATCATTGATAATCAATGGGTTATAGAAACCCAAGCAAAAACAAGAAAAAAACAAAAAAATGGCCAAATTTGGTGCCCATGCCTGGAAATTACCCTTTGATAAAGAAATTTGGTCCAAACTTGAATTTTTCTTGCTTGGGATGCTAAATTTTTTCGTTTTTCTCCTCCTATGCCCTTGTAGTCAACTTCCTCTCCTCCTCAGCGCTCAAACAAGCCCATTGTCTGAAAAAAAATGACAAACAAAAACCAAAAATTGGCTTTAAAACCTGCTGTTTCCACCACTCAAGATTATCACTGATGGGATTTCGAAAAATCACGATTTTTTTGGAATTATTTGAAAATAAAAAAATTGCTGAAGAAATTGGTGATTAAATTGGTGGATTTAAAAAATCGCGATTAATCGGGATGTTCGCAACACTGGTCGAAACCACTCTTAAACATCCTGAGTCATTTCATGGTAATGCTAAAAATTTAAGAATTTAACATTACCATGAATTGCATATCATTACTAGGGCCATAGGCTTGAATATTAGGTTGCCCTACTAAAAAGCTCTTGTTTCTTTGAAAAAAATTGCGTTTGGAATACTTATATGACAAGAATTTGTGAAAAAACCATGGAGCAATCTTTTTCTGCAGGAGCACGCTCCCGGGTTGCTCCTGATTTGCTCCCACTCAAAGCGCGCTCCCGGGTTGCTCCTGATTCGCTCCCACTCAGAGCGTGCTTTGGAAGCGATTCAAAAGGGGGGTGTTGAGAAATCTATAGGGCTATAGTGAAGATGATTTCTTTTAAACTTGGTAATTGCTTGTGATGTCTTTTTATTTTTTCAAACTTATTAGCTTCTTTTCTTATTGTTATGTTATTCATATCATAAAGCAACTACCAAAACAAGAAGATCAACAGTACACAGGAACATAGGATATATAGGCTGCAAGCCAGAGCCAAAACCTCTCCACGTGAGAGGAAAACCCACAAATCTCTTTTCTTATAGATTCTTCAAATGACAAATTCCAAGGCCTCTAGACCACGACTAATACCCTTCCAAGACCAAGTCCGACCTTCTTGATGATGTGCTTCCTTTGTCCAAGTCAAACCTAGTCAAATTTCTTCCAGATGCATAACTTCGACCACCTCTATTGCAGGTTTGAAATTTTCAGCCCCTCCAACTGCTGTTGCCTCCACACGTGTGAGAAAATCTAGGGTTTCCAAGGCTTCCTTTAACCATCACTTGAGTTTCTCTTTCTTCTAAGGCTTGAGGATGACATAATAGGCCTTCCTTTGACCTTTTTTCTGCAATTTCTCCAAATTTGATCTTGTAGCAACAAAACCCTAGCCTCCTTCCTTCACACGTGTGAGAAGAGAGAGAGAAATAGCCCAAACACTTGTCCTTTGTCCTTCTTCTCCAACCTTCTTCTTCTTCTCCTTCGCTTGAATGATGAGAGAATTGATTCATGTCCACAGGAGGTTGAGTTCCGTCTAATATATAGGCTTCCAAGGTTGGACGAAATGCCCTAATTGAGACGACATGGTCGTGGATGGTATTTTGATCACTGTTTTAAGATTCGGCTCGCTCGGAACCAACTTGGCCTAGTTGGTCTGAGTCAAGGTCTCACCGGGTTGACTCGGCCTGTTAATCGGTTCGGCCGACCGGGTTATTACCGAGCCGGCCGAGTTGTCTAACAACTCGTCCGGCTCGATAATAATCCGGCCAGCTCGGCGGAGTCCAAGCCTACTCGACCGGGTTGGAGACAACAATATAAAAGTGATATTTATGACATATGTTTATGACAATATTGCTTGACAACAATATAAAAGTGATGCATGGTTATGATGTATGGTCAGTGATGCATCTGTAATGCAAAAGGTTGAGGTATGACAGTCATGTTTCTCTTTTGAGGTATGATACATCATACAAATCAATATGGCATTGACCTTGTTGACATATCAATGACCTTGACACATGATTGAGTGTCTTACTTAGTAGTAGGTCAATCATCCATGACTTTCCCTGACAATGATACATAGGGCATTAGTCATGTATGTAACATAAATCTTATGATATAGCAACAACCTTGTGATATGACAGTAATCTTGGCAGTAATTTGTATGATATCTAATGACAAGTATGACAGTATTGTGTGATTAGACTTGACAATGAAATGTAATGGAAGTCACCTTGATATATGACAATGCTCTTGATATGACAGTGCCCTAGACATATAGCAATGACCTAGTATATGACAGTCATCTCTATGTAATCTTGAAATGATATGACAACAATGAATGGCTTGTCCCTTTGACTTGATAGTGATAACAGTAACCCCATATATGATGGTCACCTTGTTATATGACAATCACCTTGGTGTATCTAATTAGATTGTTGAAATTTTTTGACTATAGCAACTTGGTAGCTGATTGCACATCTAGGGATACATCAACAATGGTTGGATACTTAGATTGTCTTGAAGTTTGCATTAAAGGATATGACAGTGAAGGTGTATTATGCTATAGCTAGGGTTTGAGTAGGGTTTGTTTTACAGGTTGAGATGATGAGGCAAAACAACAGAATTGTTGATAGTAGTATTTAAGCATTGATAACAAGAAAGATAGTAGGGTTTACATGTTGAGCAAAGCTGTTATACACACATGGGCAACAACATAAAACTGAAAGATAAAACATGAGAGTACATTTTTTTATTAAGAATTGATATACATTTATAGTACATATTGTGACCGTTGGGTTTTACATCCCAAGGTCTCTTGGACTCTTTTTGTCCATTCGGTTTCCACACTAACCCATTGAGGATTAGGTGTCCAACATTCCCCCCCTTAATCCGAAGGGTTATGTATGAGTCCAAGAAGAGAGCTGTAATACAAAATGTGCAAAAAATGCATG
>APFE030831750.1:53978-65467 GCA_000404065.3 Pinus taeda
ATGGATGAAGATCAAAACAGTGATCTTTCAAATGGCCAACTCGGTCACAGTGTTGGCATTTCACAATCTGTTGTTGTTATTGTTGTTGTTATTGTGGAAGAGGGGCAGAGTCTGGAACAGTTGGAGGTGAACTGTCATGAGGAGTAGGTGAACTGTCATGAATGAATCCAACACTCTGAAACTGAATGGGCTTTGAGCAGTCTGGAATATGAAAGGACAAGTTCTTCTCATATCCAAGACCAGTTCTGTGCTTGTTGTGGACAAGCTGTTCCCAAGGTCTGATGATGGGCTTGGGAAGTGCAGACTGAGTTTCTGCATCTGCATGTACAACTGCTGCTTTATTGGGCACTAGATCTGAATGAACTTCAACAATATTGACTTGCTGTTTATGGGAGTCTGTTTCATTGTTCTGAACAGAAACAGGTTCAGAATGATGATTCCTTTGTTTTAATTCTTCTTGCCGTAGTTGAGATTCGAGCTGCAAAAAAATCAATTTCCTCTTGTGCATTTTGTAGACAGACCTGAATGTCTATGAGAGAAACTTTGCTGACTTTTAATGTATCATGATTAGTAGACAATGTCAGAGTTTTGAGGAGCTCTAATACTTCATTGATTCTGGCCATTTTTTCTTCAACGTCAGATTTACACCTTAAAAACTGATCACAACTACTTCTCAATGCAAAAAACTAATATCACTCATAGTACGCAGCAGTATCCTTTATAAATGTGTAGCAAATGATCAGTGTGCAACCAGCAAGCACCAATTACAAAAAATGACCAGCACTATGTTCTGACAATACAATCGACTAAACATTTCTCCACAAAAGACTACTTTTATTTGTCAAAACAATCACAGCCTTTATACAGCCTACCAAACTCTTATGCAGCAGTCGAATCAAGGAATCAATGCATATATATGTAGACAAAAAACTATATTGAGTTTTAAATACAATGCCACAACTGGGGTAGTAGCAACTGCAAACTTCAAATACTAGAAAGCGCTGTCACAGTAGAAATACCAACAGTAAATTTCTCTATTAGATCATCCTCTGTGAGATCAAGAACTTAGGGATCAAATATCGATCCATTGTTGTATACAGACTGCAGAAATAACATAACTACAACCACTGTGGTCTACAAAAGTATTTCATTTTTCGAAGCATACATTTCCAAATTCTTAAAAGAGGACACACTAAATTACGGATCCATAAATTCTGAACAATGACTTCTGCGGGATAACTCGCTCCCGTTCTTGGTCTTTCAGTTCATCTTTCGTCTTCCGCAGCGGCATGCTTACGAACAGAATCATGGCAATGGGTGTGATTAAGCCCATGAAGGCTGGACTTGAGGACCCTCAAGAAGAATTGCACTGGATCAGGATTACTTTGTCTTCTAAAAATGTAAAGAATCTTGAAAAAGTTTGTGCTGATCTTGTGCGTGGTACGAAAGATAAACGTCTGAAGGTTAAGGGACCTGTCAGAATGCCAACAAAGGTCCTTAATCATACAACTTGAAAGTCTCCTTGTGTAGAACGTATCAACACTTGGGATTGTTTTGAATTACGTGTCCACAAAAGAATCGCTGATCGTTTTGAATTACGTGTTCACTGCTGCTTCAGGTATCAAATTATCAAGTGGTAATTACAGGAATTGCCACAAGATCTGTGAGAGGAAGCTATAAGAGAAGGAATGGTTTCTATGTTGAGTAGTTTTGAGGCAGGGAACTGCATAGTGAGACCAACAAATGGAGTTCAACTCAATCTATTGCTTCAGGGCATATATTGGATGAAGGTTCAACTACCCATATGTCACAATCCCTTGCACAGGCATGACCGCAAGGAGCAATATATTCAACGCTCCAATAATGCATTCAACAATGTATTCAAACTATGATAGCATGGAACAAGAGTTCCACCAAGAATTCAATAATTCTTTAATGATTCTAAGAAAAGGTCGAGATAAAAATATACCAAATAATGCCTCACAACTTTACGAATCCCAATATCAACATATTTACTCTTGAGCAACGTATTTAACATGTAATTTGTCTTTTGTCTTAACCTCCTCGATGTTTTTTTGTCTTTACTATCTGCTGCATTTTTCTTGTCAGGTTTTATTGCTGGTATAGGGTCAGTTTACTGTAATTACTGCTCACAAGACACACTTCATGAAATTGAATTGAAATCTCTGCATACCAGAGTAGCTAATGCAATGACATTGGTGGAATTCCCCTCAACGCAAGAATTTAGGTAAGGATCCGATGTCTTCAATATATAACCGCCACAATGTGGACTTGTATAAGTGACCTCTTACAAAACTGCCACAACGTGGATCTGTTTGCAGGTGATTCGATACCATCTGGTGGGTGCATTGATAAATATGATGATTATGGTGCTAGCTAAAACGCAAGTTTGCAGAACAGACAGAAATGCGGAATTGGTGGAGAGAATATTAAGCAGAGTAACGCCAACTCTTACAGGTGAGACTAGCAGAGAAACGCCTAATTTCACAAAATTCAATACAGAGTAACACACAACGAATCAATGTTTGAGTGTGGGATTTTGGCAAATTTCAAGAAGAGAAGCAGATGAATATCATTAAGCAGAGTAGAGAAAGATTCAGCCGCTTTTTTTTTTACCGATTTCTAGAGGGTGAATCAGAGAAATCACAACTAGAAAATAGCTGACAGGATTAGCTCTGAGTTAAATGTAACGCATAGGCTCAGGAGAAGGCAGATGGGTCAAGTTTCAAACATGACAACAAAGAGCATTTCAGCATGTGAAGAGAGGCAGAGAGACCATCAACGTATCAATAGAGCCTTAGCATTTGAATTGTGCTGACAGACCTGGTGATGCAGGATGATAGAAAACGCTTGAATTTACAGACCCAGGACGCCAATTTTTACTATTTATGGATTATGGGCAAAGGTGCAAGACTGGCATGCACAGAACTGGCAGGTCTGCACACAATAAAACGCTTTATAAGGTGGCAATTCTGCTCAATTCTGATTAGGAGAAAGGCAGAACTGACATACATATAGAGACCAGAAAACAAGTGGCTCAAATTGGAGCAGGACTAGCGAGCGCCTGCTCTGATACCATGTTAAACACACATGGGCAACAACATAAAACTGAAAGATAAAACATGAGAGTACATTTTTTATTAACAATTGATATACATTTATAGTACATATTGTGACCGTTGGGTTTCACATCCCAAGGTCTCTTGGACTCCTTTTGTCCATTTGGCTTCCACACTAACCCATTGAGGATTAGGTGTCCAACAAAAGCTAATGTTGTGTGTTTGGAAACATGAATGAAAATCTTCAAAATTATGTTTGTTTTATAAAAAAAAAATATTTATTGTATTTTTTTACAACAACCGAGTCATTGAAATCGAGCTGGCTGAGTCGATAACTGAGTCGGAGTCGACCCTTGGCCGAGTCGGAGTCAGAGTTTTAAAACATTGATTTTGACACTTTTAAATACAAAAATAATTCTTTTTACAAGTTACATTGTGCCTGATGGGGTCTTCTTAATATGACAATGACTCTTTTGACTTCTTGACTGTAGGACAAACCCTAGAAGCACTCAATGGGTGCTTGACCTCTAAATAAAAGACCTTGAGCATGAAACCCATGCTTCAAAAATAACAATAATAATTTTTCTTTCATTTTATGATATACAAGAATCAAAAGTACATTTCATATTTATGGAGACTGAACCTAGTTACATATTTTACAACAGGGGGGATTGCTCCCTACAACCATGCAAAACCATTCACCCTCCGACAATTATTTTAAGTCTGCCATGTCCCGATCTCTTAAACAACCAACATGGAACTCCTTCTCACATTGGTCACAAAGCATAATAGTGTGATTCCCAAATGCTCGTCTATCAAAATCATGAAGCCTGCATAGTACATACTACACACCTACCAACTGTTTTTTCTGGAGCATTGACAACACATGTATAGCGATTGGAAGGCCTTTCCTGAGACCCAAAAGATGCTTCCTTTCCATAATGGTTTGGTTCTTTTCTAGCAGACGATTTTCTTCTTGTTCTAGAGAGATTCTGACAATTAAAGCCATACCAATCACCCACTGGAGTACATGGCTCTCTAGCATGATTTGTGTGGAAGGCGTATGGACAACCATCACAAAGAAGCAGATCCCCTCCATCGCCAAAATTTGTACAAATATTGTCATTTTCATCACATGATTTTGTCTTAAAACTTCTTTGGCTTGCTAGAGAAAGTGTCACTTCATGCAACTACAACCCTTTCGTAAGATAGATACTATTGTAAGGATTTCGCCTTGAGGATCGTCCAACCTGAGTTTCAAACTGAGAACGACTGACCCCAATATTGCAGCAACTGCAACATGTTGAAAAATACAACAAAAAATTCTCAATTTGATTTTGCCTTGATTAAACTAAGAAAATTCGAATTTCCACAACAACAGACAACTTTGATGCAGTTAACTTGTGTGACATGGCTTGTGTCACACAATTTACTCGGTAAATTTGAGTTGGAGGAGTTAGAGTTCAGTGAATCATGTGTGATTGCTAATTTGTAGCAATCAAAGTCAGTTATCTCAAGTTGTTTTCAGTTAAACTAGTTCCAACTGTTGGACAAACTAGTGGAAGGTTAGTTGTGTAGTGGGACTTCAGTCAAACTCAATGATCATCTAGTTAACTGATCAATCAACCCAAAATAGTTAGTGCATGCAGAAAATTTGAGTTCCTCTGCTGTGGTGGAGATTTCAAGGCAATGTAACAACAAGTTGTAGACTAGTCTTGAGTGTACAGGTGTTGCATGCAGTCAGATGATCAACCTTGGGAATTACACAATCCATTTTGGAGAAATTCCTAAATAATAGGGGCCTAATTTCTCAAGAATTGCACAAGGAAATATGGGCTCAAGTAGAGGTAGAAATTGACTAACTCTGTGTGAGAGCTTCTCAGTGAGCATAGAGATAGGTTATTCACTTGTAGGTTGTGCTCAATTGAGCAAAGAAATTGTAATACATCTCTATTCATTAGATTAATGCAAACAGACATTGAGGTTTTCAGTAGATTGCTTTCCCCAGGAAAAATACTGTGTGCATGTGTGTTATATCTTATTGCATAATTTTTGTTCTAAATTGTGAATTAACTTCTGCAAAGCAGTACAATAGGTTTGTGTCTTGTGATTTTGATTAAAACTTCACGAGTAGTTGCAAATCTACACCATAATTTTGGAGAAATTCTTAAATAATAGGGGCCTAATTTCTCAAGAATTGCGCAAGGAAATATGGGCTCAAGCAGAGGTAGAAATTGACTAAGTCTGGGTGAGAGCTTCTCAGTGAGCATAGAGATAGGTTATTCACTTGTAGGTTGTGCTCAGTTGAGCAAAGCAATTGTAATACATCTCTATTCATTACATTAATGCAAGCAGGCATTGGGGTTTTTAGTAGATTGCTTTCCCTAGGAAAAATACTGTGTGCATGTGTGTTATTTCTTATTGCATAATTTTTGTTTTAAATTGTGAATTAACTTCTGCAAAGTAGTAGAGTAGGTTTGTGTTTTGTGATTTTGATTAAAACTTCATGAGTAGTTGCAAATCTACACCATAATTTCTACATGGTACTAGAGCAGGAATTTTGAATTTGTTTCTCATGAGGTTCGAATTTGCAGTTCAGTGTAGTTGGATCTCTCCAAAGCTGAGAAGATGACCTTCAACTGGTTGAGGCCACAGTGTGCCTTGGAAGGCAACTCTAATTTCATTGCATGTAGGCGGTATTCAATGACACTAGATTGCTAGAATACATCAAGAGTTGCAAAATGAGCGAAATCTGATGCCCAAAACCTTGCTCAATGGAAGAAAGATGTAGCCAAGGAGAGGAGAATATTAATGGAGGGAATACGAGGCCACATTGTCACCAATCTCCATGGGAAATAAACTCCTTATGCAATGTGGTAGGCACTAACAAATCTGTTCTAGAATAGTAGTGACCACAGGAAGCTGGCACTCAATGATAAACTTCAAAATATCAAGATGCTGAAGAGTGACACTATCCCGCAGTAACTGAGCAGGTTCACATAAGTTCGTGATGATCTTGCAAGGGTTGGTGTTACTGTTTCAGAGGATGACTTGGTAATCCTAGACCTTCTGGGCCTTCTTCCCAAGAGGTGGCATAACTATCAAGATTCAGTGAACGGGAGGGAGAATCTACAGAATTGGGAACGCTTATGGTCCAATTTGGTATAGGAGGAAATAAGGCGGAATACTAGAGATGGAACTTCATCCAAGGGTAAGGATGAAGAAAACTTTGCATTGGTTGGAAAGAGAAAGAAGGGAAAAGGGAAGAAATCTCAAACCAAACCAAAATCTAGTCAAGGGGGCAAGTAGAAAGATTTGTCCAAAATTAAATGTTTATGTTGTCATGAATTCAGGAACTATGCCTCAAAGTGTACACACAAAAAGGCAAACAGGAAGACCTTAGACAAAGCAACAGGTGAAGCCTTGGCTTCACAGTTTGAGCTTGACTTTACCCTTATCGCATGCATGGCCAACACAGTGATGGCGAGCGTGTGGTACTTGGACTCAAGTGCATCATTCCACATGACAGGCTATAGGGATTTTCTCAGTGACCTGGAGGAGAAAGATCTCTAGATGCACATTGAGCTAGGGGACGACAGAAGGTACAACATGACCAGGATTGGTACAATCACCTTTTAGAGGGAGTTGGGCTCCCCTCTCAGGCTCAAGAACCTCATGTTTGTTCTAGGCCTAAAGAAAAATCTCATCTCTGTTGCAGTTTTGGCATATCGTGGTTATGATGCGATCTTCAACAAAGGAAAAGCATTCCTGAGACACACAACCACGGGACATGTGAAGCAGATTGGGGTTCGTGTGAAGAACCTGTAAAAGCTAGATGTGGAAGACTGTGCGACATTAAGCACTAAGGCGGAGAAAGTGCAGGGTCACGATGTTGGTGAACTTTAGCACATAAGACTTGGCCATTTGCATCACGGCGCCTTGAAGATTGTGCAACAAATAACCATTGACCTCCCCAAAGGAACACTTGAGCAACAAAATGTATGCAATGGATGTACCTTGGGGAAGTACACAAAATCCACATTCCATGATAGGGACAACAAAGCACATGCAGTCCTAGAAAGGATCCACTTTGATGTCTTTGGACCTTTCTCGATAGCCTCCACTGCTAGACACAAATATTGTCATTTTTATTGATGGCTTCTAATGGAAGTGCTGGATCCTTTTCATGTGTAAGAAAGATGAGACATTCTCCAAGTTCGTAGAATTCAAGGCACTGGTTGAGAAAGAAACCAACAAGAAGGTGAAGGCTCTCAAGAGCGATAATGGAGGTGAGTATGCGTCAAATGAATTCAAAAATTTCTTTGTGAAGGAAGGCATTTGACGAGAGTTGACAACACCTCATAAACCACAGTAGAATGGGGTGGTTGAGAGAAAGAGCCGTAGTATTGTGGGAGTAGCAAGGGCAATGTTGCATGACCAAGGCCTACCTTTGCATTTGTGGGCTAAAGCATGCAACACAACGGTCTATTTGCAAAACCAGAGTCCTCATCAGATTCTTGGCATGATTATACTAGAGGAGGCTTTCTCGGGGAGGAAGCCAGATGTGTCGCACTTCAGGACTTTTGGAGCCTCTGTTTACTGCCATGTCTCCAAAGAATCAAGGAAGAAACTTGAGCGGACCGCAATATTGGGGGTATTTGTGGATTACACAGAAACTCCCCACAACTATTGTGTGTACTTTCAATCCCTCAGAATGACAGTTGTGCGAAGGGATGTAAAATTTGATGAGGAGAAAGCGATGTGGTGCTCTCTTGAGAGGGAGCTTCAGATCCCACCAGAAGAGGGGCTTTTAGCTCCAAAGGAGGAGCCTCAGAAAGTTGTGGAACGACCACAACTTGAGGAGCAGAGAGTGGAGACATCCACTCAAACAAAACCATCCAAAGAACATAGGAAAATGAACTAGGGAAGCTGATAGACTTGTGTAGGATGCGAGGGAGAATGTGGGAGCTCTTTCAAATTTGCGCAGGTAGAGGAGGTCACTTGAATGATACACTGGCTACATGGCTCTAATGAATGAGCTTGTAGAGACTGAGCCATCCTCTTTCGAGGAAGCAATAGAGCAACCTGTATGGGTTGATGCAATGGTGGAGGAATATGAATCCATTGTAAAGGAACACTGTTTGGGAAGTGGTCCCAAGACCAACAGATAAATTAGTTGTGGGTTTGAGATGGATCTTCAAGGTTAAGCATGCAGCAGACGGAAGCATAAAGAAGTATAAGGCCAAATTTATGGCCAAGTGGTACTCTCAAGTTGAGGGAATTGACTATGAGGAGACCTTTGCTCTTGTAGCAAGGTACTCATCCATTAGATCAATTCTTGCACTGGCTGCATAGATGGGGTGAAAGATCCCACCAAATGGATGTAAAAACAACATTTCTCAATGGGGTTGTTAAGGAGGAGGTGTACATTGAGCAACCAAAAGGTTTTGAGACTTTTGATCGAGAGTCTCATGTGTGCAGACTTAGGTGAGTGTTGTATAGTCTCAAACAAGCACCTCGTGCTTGGTACACCAAGATCAACAATTATCTCACCGGTTTGGGCTTCACCAAGTGTAGCGGATGCAAACCTCTATCACATCTTGGTAGAAGGTAAATTGTCTTAAATGTTGATGATTTGATTTTAACTAGTGATGAGCAACTGATCAAATCTTGCAAGGAGGACCTTGCAAGGGAATTTGAAATGAAGGACATGGGTCTCATGCACTACTTCTGGGTGGAAGTATGGCAAGGCGATGGGGAATTGTTTGTCTCTCAAGGGAAGTATGCAAATGAGATACTACAGAAGTTCCGCATGGAGAGTTGCAAACCCATGGAGACACCTCTAGTGACGAATTGGAGGAAGGAGAATGCCACTTTAGGTGAGGAAGTAGATGCTACCATTTATCGACAACTAGTGGGTTCACTCATGTATCTTGTGAACACATTACTAGATTTGTGCTGTGTAGTCAACCAGCTGAGCCAAGCTATGGTCAGGCCAACCAAATTATTTTGGAAGGCAACTAAGCCTGTTTTACGGTACCTCAGAGGCACTACCTAGTTTGGACTATGCTATAGACGGATAGAGGGAGTGATGCTATGTGGCTTCACAAATGCAGATTGGGTGGGGTGTCCATCTGACCGAAGGAGTACATCAGGTGGAGTTTTCAGTGTTGGGTCCGTAGTTGTTTCCTGGTATAGCAGGAAGCAAAAATTTGTGGCACCTAGCTCGAAAGAAGTAGAATACATGGCTGCAAGTCAAACAACATGTGAGGCGATCTGGATGAGAAAGATACTTGTTGGATTGTTTGGTTAGATGATGGATCCAATTGTGATCTATTGTGATAACTAGAGTTGCATCAATCTCTCTAGGAATCTTGTATGTCACGATCGATCCAAGCATATAGATATCCAGTATCACCATTTACAGGACTGTCTGCAGAGGTGGATAATGTTGCTACATTACATTCCGACAAAGGAACAAGATGTTGACATTTTGACCAAAACTTTTTCAAGAGGGAAGTTCAAGTTCCACAGGTGCAGGATAGGGGTGGTTGATAATCCCTTTCTTGTTGAGAGGGAGTGTCGAAAAATGCAGCAAGAAATTCTCAATTGATTTTTCCTTGTTTAAATTGAGAAGATTCGAATTTCCATATCAATAGACAACTTGGATGCAGTTAATTTGTGTGAAATGGCTTGTGTCACCCAGTTTACTTAGTAAATTCAAGTTGCAGGAGTTAGAGTTCAGTTAAGCATGTCTGATTGCTAATTTGTAGCAATCAAAGTCAATTATCTCAAGTTGTTTTCAGGTAAACTAGTTCCAACTGTTGGACGAAATAGTGGAAGGTCAGTTGTGCAGTGGCACTTCAGTCAAACTCAGTGATCATCCAATTAACTGATCAATCAACCCAAAATAGCTAGTGCATGTAGAGAGTTCAAGTTCCCCAACTGTGGTGGAGATTCCAAGGCAATGTAACATCAATTGTAGACTAGTCTTGAGTGTACATGTGTTGCATGCAGTCAGATGATCAACCTTGCATATTGCATAATCCATTTTGGAGAAATTCCTAAATAATAGGGTTCTAATTTCTCAGGAATTCGCAAGGAAATAAGGGCTCAAGCAGATGTAGAAATTGACTAAGTCTGGGTGAGAGCTTTTCAGTGAGCAGAGAGAAAGGTTATTCACTTGCAGGTCGTGCTCAGCTGAGCAAAGCAATCGTAATACATTTCTATTCAACAGATTAATGCAAGCAGGGATTAGGGTTTTTAGCAGATTGCTTTCCCCAGGAAAAACACTGCGTGCATGTGTGTTATTTCTTATTTCATGTCTGAAATTTTTGTTCTAAATTGTGAATTAACTTCCGTAGAGCAGTAGAGTAGGTTTGTGTCTTGTGATTTTGATTAAAACTTCATGATCAGTTGCAAATATACACCATAATTTCTACACAGTATATGCTAGATCCTAGTTGATATCATTGTCCTTTTACATAGTAGGCAAACTTAGTTTGATCGGGCAAGCCATGTGGCTTAAAAATTACTTATGCAAAGTCGTCTCTCTTTGTTGCATCCTAGATTGCATGCCAGGCCTTGTGCTTTTCTATCCAACACTGGGAGAACATGTTGTCAACATCTTGACTTGACCACTAGGCTTCACTTGAACTTTCGAATCCAACATTTTAGAAGGTCTTGCATCCAGGTCGATTTTCTTTTGCAGCTTCAACTGATTCTGTTTAGGTTTGTCTTCAGTTTTGTCACAGTGCCCCATAGACCCCAAGAAACTTTCCTTAGTGTTGTCTCCTCCTGTTTTTTTATTGTCTCCATTTTTAGCATGGCAATTTTCATTTACAATAAAATTTTCAGAGGAAAATGTCTGAACCTCCCTAGTAGATGACAGGAACCCGACAGGTCGAAAACTATCTGAAGGAAAATCTTGTTTGCAGTGAGACTCTTCACAGTCCATGAGATCACCATGATCTGGCAGTTTTGTGGGTTCTCTTTCCTGACCATTTTGGG
The DNA here is from genome assembly GCA_000404065.3 of Pinus taeda. Taxonomy (NCBI): domain Eukaryota; kingdom Viridiplantae; phylum Streptophyta; class Pinopsida; order Pinales; family Pinaceae; genus Pinus; species Pinus taeda. Next base: position 65,069 of record APFE030831750.1, read on the forward strand.
GGGATTCCTGAAACTTTGGCTTCTCTAGACTAACTTCTTACTGATCCCCTGAAGAATTTGGTCAGTACCTGTCCATTCCTCTGCCATCATCCTCAACAGAGCCAGCCTCCAAAACATTCATAGCACTCTTAGATTTACTCTGAGGTTCAGAGGGTAACAATGATGCTTTGTCAACAAATATAGTGTAGGAATTTACAGGGTAAGTTCCTCAGACAGAACACCAAAGGACATCACTCACAAACAGATCACAGATCAATACACCAATATTTTTGACGTGGTTAAAACCCTCGAAGAGGGAAATAGTCCACGACCTGAGCCAACGCGACCACTTCAGGCAATTTATTAATAAAAGAATGAAAATTTACATAAGCTTCTCTCATGAACAGTTAACCTACAAAT
>APFE030831750.1:70101-81979 GCA_000404065.3 Pinus taeda
TCAAGTGTCGGTAATACCGATGAGAGAATGAACCGTCGGATCACTACATATCGTGACCGTCGGATTGTAAGTTACAAAAGTACATAGTAAAGAAACACACTTTCCCTAACTCTATACTAGACCAAGTTATACTTAACTATTTCCTATGTGTCGGAATACCCTAACATATAGAAGACTGGACATGTCCTTTGTTGTTATTATCACAATTCGTGGGGCTGGACATGGGATCTGACTTATTATTTTCTTTTGGAGGATATAACCATGACTACTTTTCCGAGTGTGTCTTTATCCTTGCTTCAACTTTTTCTGTAATTTGTTTGCTGTCTTGTGCTCACTTCTGATATCCAATCAGAATTTGTGGAGGCAAGGGTTGTTAATGGTTGCAACACAGAAAGCAAAACTGTTGCATGCCATTTTGAACCTAATTCACAAGGAGAGTTTTGCTTAAAGAATTGCAACAATCCTGCACTTGAGAAACTGGAGCATACAAGCTTAAAAATGCCGATAAAAATATATTTATATATTTTATTAATTACTTGAATGATGATTGTTTACAATGAGGGTCCCTGGCTTATATACCGCCATGGGTACCCTTTTGGGAAAGGGGTTTGATCTTATGATCATGCCCTTTCGTCTAATCAACCTAAAATTACACTAAATAATTTTTACATAACATTGCTTCCCTCTTGAAAAGATGCTTTGTCCTTGAAGCATACGTTATGACGGGTGTTTTTGCCGAAATGCTTCTGTCTCTTAAGAGGCTTCTTTTTTTGGTAGATTCTTCCACTTGATAAGGTATTCTTTAATTACTCATGAACGTAACTTCTTCTCCCAGGTGGTGGTAATTCCCTTCGTTTCTAGAATGAAATTGCCTTCATCATCTAACATTGGCAGGGTAGTTTGTGCTGATTGGTGTTTTCCCAAGGCCCCAATGCCTTTTTAAGACAAGATACGTGAAAAACGTTGTGAACTCGACTATTATCAGGAAGGCTTAAGCGATATGCCACTTGGCTGATTTTTTTTATTGATTTGGTACAGTCCATATAATTTCGGCGCCAACTTGTTTTTAACCTTCTGCTTGAGGGATACTTGTTTGTAGGGTTGAAGCTTAACAAATACCCACTCTCCAACTTCAAATTCTCTTTCCGATCTATGCTGGTCGGCTTGTTGTTTCATGCGTATTCCTTGCAATACTTAGATTTTCTTTCAATGCTTGAAGGATTTTCTGTGTCTTTTCCAACTGGTCTATAATTGTCGGAATTCTATTTTCGGTGAAGGCGAAGTCCTTTCGTTTAGGAGGTTCATAGTTATACAAAGCTTGAAATGGGGTCATTTTTGCGGAAGTGTGATACATTGAATTGTACCTCCACTTAGTGAGGTGTAACCACTGAGCCCACATATTATGCTTATCTATTGCATAACAACGAAGGTAAGCTTCTAAGAATTTATTGACAGTTTCAGTTTGTCCATCGGTTTGAGGATGATATGTTGAACTCATGTTAAGGTATGTCTTAACATGTTTGAAGAGTTCCTTCCAAAAATTCCCTTTAAATTTAGCATCTCTATCACTAACAATGACTTTGGGAAAACCATGTAATTTGTAGACATTTTTACAAAACATCTCAACGATCTCTTTGGCTGAATTTGATTTCTTCATTCCTATAAAAGTGTGCATATTTTGTTAGTCTATGGACTACTATGAGAATTTTGTCCTTTCTATCTAACATGGGTAATCCCTTAATAAAATCCATTGATACTTCTTCGCACTTTTGATTAGGAATATTCAAGGGATGGAGTAGGCCAAGGGTCTTAATGCTTTCACTTTTATTCCTTTGGCACTGATCACATTCTACTACATATTTTTGAATGTCATTACTCATTCCTTTCCAGAAAAAAGACTTACGTGCTTTATAGTAGGTTTCAAATAAACCTACATGTCTTGTTGACAATGAGTCATGGGACTCTTTGAGAACTTTGGCTTTTAATTTAGAATTTGGAGTTAGGTAAATTCTCCCCTTGTACCATAGAATATCGTTTTTCCATTCAAATCTTGAATTCTGAGGAGGGTTATTGATTATAGCACTTATTTCTGGATCTTTTGCATACTCACTTTGAATTTCATTAATCCATTCTGGGACAAATGAAATTGCAAGTAATGACGATTCTTCGTCTTTCCTACATAGAGCATCAACAACTACGTTGTCCTTCCCTTTCTTATGTAATATATCCATGTCGAAGGCAACAATTTTTTCGATCCACTTTTGTTGTTTTGTAGATAGCGTTTTTTGCTGGAGGAGGTGCTGAAGACTATTATGGTCTATTCATATTAAGAACTTACTAACTTACTTCCCAAAAGATATTGTCTCCACTTGGCTAATGCATGCATAATGGCGAGCATTTCCTTGTTATATGTGGACTTGAGACAATCTTTCTTGTTGAGCTTCCTGCTTTCAAACACAATTAGGTGACCATCTTGCATTAATACTGCTCCTATGCCAAAACCTGAAGCGTCACATTCAATTACAGACGACTTTGACAAATTTGGAGTTGCCAATACATGTGCATTTGACATAATTTCCTTCAAATCTTCAAAACGCCTTTCTGCTTCATATCGAAATGAGTTCTTCTTTAGAAGGTTCGTTAGGGGTGCGGTTACATGGGCATAGTTTTTAATAAACCTTCGATAATACCTAGTCAACCCTAAAAATCCTCTTAAGTTGGAGATGTTAATTGGTTTGGGCATTTTTTTATAGCCTCGATCTTATTAGTATCTACTTGTGCTCCTTCCTTGGATATTATGTGTCCAAGGTACTCTACTTCTTTTTCGAAGGTGCACTTGGACTTCTTTGCATAGAACTGATGTTCTTCTAATATAGTGAGAACTTGCTCCAAATGTTGTAGATGCTCCTTCCATGTTTTGCTATAAATTAGAATATCGTCAAAGAACACTAACACAAAGTTCCTTGGATATAGACGAAATACCTCATTCATGGTGGCTTGGAAGGTTGCTAGAGCATTAGTTAATCTAAAGGGCATTACCTTAAATTCATAATGACTTTCATGTGTTCGAAAAGCAATCTTCGCTATGTCCTCTAGCCTTATTCTGATATGGTAGTATCCCGATCTCAAGTCCAATTTTGAAAAGTATTGGGCTCCATGAAGTTCATCTAGCATTTCATCTATAAAGAGAATCAAAAACTTATTCTTAATCGTTACCTTGTTCAGTCCTCGATAATCTACACACAATCTAAAGGACCCATCCTTTGGACTAAAACCACTGGAGCAACATATGTGCTTCTACTTTTTGTAATGATTCCACACTTTAAAAGATCTTGGACTAATCTTTCGATTTCAGTTTTTTGGTGGTGTGGATACCTTTACGGCTTGATGTTGACAGAGTTTGACCCTGATTTGTCTTCGATTATGTGCTCGATTTCCCTTTTAGGTGGGATCTTCATAGGTAGATCTTGGAACATCTTTTTGTGTTTTTGGAACACTGCACTACTTATGCTGGTTCTCCCTTCTGGATCAGCTTCATTATTTGGTATGTTGATACAATTTGATTCTTAGAGGGCTGAAACCCATATAACTTGTATTTCTGCCACTCCCATTAAAATTTTATAAATTGTTTTTGATGGTTGGCAGAGTAAGTGCCTAGGGTTTTTAGCCATTGGATGCCTAGGACCGCATCCACTCCTCCTAATGGTACAATGTTGTTGGGGCCTTTGTTTTGAATTTTGAATTTTGGCAGGAAGAAAGGTTAAGAACAGGTGGTGGGGACAACAGTTCGGGTTGCGGAGCTAACAACCAAAGGAAAGGGACAAGAACTGGGAGTGAATGGGTAGTTGCAACAAGGTGGTGGAAGAATACAGAAGCAACCCAGCAAGGGAAATAGAAGGCAGCTGAGCATGGAGTCAGTTGAGCGGAACTGGCAGTGGGAATGCAGAGCAAAGGATAAAAGGCAAAAGATAGCACAAGGAAGAGGTTGGTGATGAAGCAGGTGAGCAAGGGTAGGACCTGAGAGCCGGATTGGTTGCGGAAAGGCTAGGACTATCCTTTCTTTGCTTATGTCCATTCTTGTCAGTTGTGTTCTATGGAAAAGTACTCTTTGTGTATTTGATGAACAGGCTTCGAGCCTTTTATAATCTGTCATGTACTCTCTTAAATTCCAGTTAATGAAAGAAGCAGTTTGGGTTCCTTATTGTATTGCTGTGTTCTTTATGTGTTATTTAAATTTTTAAATGAATGATCAATAACTAGGTAGTTTCCTGCGATTTTATGCGTAGAATGACAGTCTTAGATAGTACAGAGAATTGAGTGTGATGAGCTATGAAACCAGATTCATCCAAACAAGCCACGTGTCCGAATCCCATGAATCCGACACGATTCGATGGGAATTCGAATCCAAAAATGGGACACCATTGAATCCCAGTTGTGTCCCGTTGGGACACATCGTGTCCGATTTTGGGATTCAAATCCCAAAAAAGTGAGCGTTTATGAGGTTTATGAGGGAGGTTTTATGAAGTTTATGAGGGTTTATGAGGTTTGTGAGGGTTTATGCAGATATTTGAATTTTGTATGTACTATACACGCTATAATGTTACTTACTTTGTAAACAGTGAAACTAATATCTAGATGAAGATCTATGTTTGAAATCAATGAATTTGTATCATTAATGAGAATTTAATAATTTATGTAAGAAATATCTATTTTTTAATATATATATATATATATTTAATAAAATAATATATAACAAATCCTACGTGTCTTGTTCCGAGGGGTCAACATGTCCGAATCCGACACTTGAATCCCCATATCCTATGAATCCCGAATCCCCGTCTCAGGTGACTTAGGTGATGAGTTATTGTTGTATGTTATTTGCATTTCCTTGATACCCCACCCAGCCCCATCTAACTTCGGTCACAGCATGTCTCAGGTGAGACTCCTTGCTCTCCGAGTAAGGTGAAGTTTTCGATGTTGTCCTAGAGTACAACGGAGCCTTGTTGACCCCTTGAGCCTTAACCCAGGGTCTCTTCCCTTTAAATGTTTCTGTTGTCAGGACCTGAAATAAAAAAGAGGGGTTCGGAATATGGTATCGAGGATTTTTAAGAAAGAAATATGAAACTGGTGGGACGGCCAAGTGGATCAGTTTGTGTCACAACAAGTTGTTCTTCGAAGACGGGCTATTGCTAAGGTGAACAACGAGATCTTGTACTCAGAAGTTGCAAGCAATTAGTACGAGATCTTCTGGTGTAAGTTCCCGGAGGATCTATACAATTGGCTGCAGGGACTACAAGTGAAGGGTCGACTGAAAGGACAATAGCCATCTCGTCGCGGTTGGGTCCCCGCTAATCTTGCAACACTCCACCACTTGGACACCGATCTGACAAGAGGAGGTCAATGGGTAGATGGAGAACATATACTTGAGATTGATTTCCTTGGGTAGTTCGATTTTCCAGAGAGCAACAACAGTCGCTGGAAGAGTTCAATCTAGAGTTAGGAAGCAAAGACAAAGAGGGGCAAGGATAGTGATTCGGAGGAAGTTTTCCAAGTCCAGAGAGGCAACAACAAGTGGTAGAAGTATTCCACGCTGAAGCTGCGCAAGGGTTGTGCAAAAGCTTCAACATAGCAGTTCAATTTAGCTGGAGAGGAAGTTGATTCGGCTTCCAGTGGTCGAGAGTCTTCCAGAGGCCCGGAGAGTCACTTCCAGCAACATAGTCAAGTATGATGGTTTGATCAGAGGCTAAACAAAGCCACACATGCTAGAGGTAGCACAAGGATTGCACAGAGGGCCTATGCAAGGGTTTGGATGGCCAAATTTTTTGGAGGAGTCAGTGCCGAGATTGCTTGTGGAGTAAGAGAATTTTCTCTCTAATTACTTTTGTCAGATACTTGCTGATTGGATAGCCAGTTGGGCATCCATAGATTGTACTCAGATTATTCCACTCTTGCTTAATAATTAAAATCCTCAGTTACTGCACCGGTTTTCCCAAGTTGGGTTTTTTCGGGGACTTTTGTCCAAAAACAATTGTGTCAAATTCAGTTTGTGTGCGCCATTATTTTCTCAATTTCTAGTTTATCTTCTGCAATAATTTTTATTTGTGAAGATTGCAGTGTGATTAATTCGTTGTTGCTGTAGCAATAAACTATTAAATTAATTTACATTTAGAAGAATTAATTCCAGTTGCTGTAATATAATTTTATTTGTGAAATTTTCACATGGTATCAGAGTGAGTTTTTATCAGACGGGGAAGCTCAGAAGCAGAGGCAAAAATTCGTTGTTTAGAGGGAGCAGCAGATCGAGTTTTTGGAAGTTTGCGCAAAGCCTAAGCTAGGCAATGTGAGTTGCTTGAACAAGTTCGTTTTTCTGGTGTAGGTTGTCAGGAAAATTTGGCTTGCCAGATTCGAGTGATTCCAGCAAGCCGAGGGGCAATTGTAGCTCAGATTTTCGTTGGGCATATTCCTTGTTTGGGCATAGTAGGGTTTTGCAACAATTTGCAATAGTAGAATTAGTGCCGGGTGGAAGAGATAGGCACATGCAGAGAGCACGCATTTTTTCTCACTCTTGAAGGGAGTGCGAGTAGCAGATTAAAAAACCGAGTAGAGGAAGAGGGGGATTTTCGATCAAATTCAGAATTTCAGAGATGCCCACAACTGGGCTTAGAGATCAGGATAGGTTAGAGCGAGTCTCCAACTTGTCATATGAAAGGCTAAGATGTCCTTCCCGCTGGATGAATATGGCCTGAAGGCCTATGCAGTTAATGTGGTGGCAGTGCCTCAGGATGCAAATCAGCTACAAGAATACAAGAAAGAGATGGCAAAGGCGAAGCAGTTGATCTTGAATGGAGTCCGGGACTGTATAGATTCACATATCTGTCAAAGGAACTGCCAAGGAGATGTGGGATACTCTTGACCAGCTATCTTAGAATACTTCTGAGCAACAGAACATGTTCCTGCAGAAGAAGTTGAGAAGCATCAGGATGCAAAAGGGTGAAGGCATAGATCCCTTCCTCACCAGGATTCAGGAGGTCTGTGATCAACTTGTACTCATTTGGGAGGCACCTCAACCAACAAAGCTTGTATAGTTGGCACTGAACAATGTCTTAGAGGAGTGGCAAGTCTTTGTCCAAAGTATCTGGTTGAGACAATTTGCCTAGACGGGACAAGATGTGGTCAAACCTGCAACAGGAGGAGTTGAGGCCAAATCTATTGAATAGCACTGTCAATGAAAGCAACAACAAGGGCGTGAAGGGTGAGAAGGAATAGGAGAATGCAACCCTTGCATCAAAGGGTCCTTGTCATGGATAGGGGGAGAAGAAGAAGAAGAAGGAACTATCTAAGGTCAAGTGCTTAAGGTGTGGCGAATTTGGCCACTATAGTACCCAATGTCCTCTCAGGAACAAGGACAAGCAGGAGAAGCGAGACCAGGCGACAACATACACAAAGATAGACAAGTTGTCCTCCAGGCTAGAGGAAGATTTTGCTATATTTGTAGCTATACCTTAGGAGTGAGGTGGGGCGATATGGACCTATAGTCCCAGAGTTGCAGAGTTTGGGCAATGTCCATTGAGGTGTCCTCCCCATGGATACCTTGCTACAGGGGCCCATAATATTCAGTAGCAGGATGGATTGGTGTCAGTGATGCAGTCAAATTCCAGAGTGATAGTTGTATACTAGTTGCAGTCAAGTGTTGAGGAGCACAGTGCAGTGTTGACCACAGAACATGAGGCTCAATAGCAGAGTTAGCAACAACACAAATTCCCTAATGGACAGTGCAGAGGCTAGCAACAATCAAATGCAACATAGAGACACAGATGATTTAGTATTTTGGATGCTTCTCAGTTGTTGTAGTTGCGGTTGCAGCAACAATAGATGAGAAAGAGTTGCAGTGTAGATGTAGAGTTGACAGTAGTATAACAATGTCAACAACAACGCAGATGCAACATCAGAGTTGAGCAGTGGTTGGTGGGCAGTGGCAATCAGTCACAGTGGCCAAGCATCAACGACGTACAGAGGGTGATACAGAGACAAGGTGTTGTAACAGTGCAACAACCCTAAAACACCTTCCTCGCTAAGAGGGAGTGTTAGTTTTTGTAGCATCGAAGGTGTTCTAGTCTTGAAACTTTGTGGAGAGGCTAAAACATAGGTGCTCTCCATAACCCCTAAATCAATTTTGGAAATTACACCTAGAACTGTCTCAATTAGATTGTTAGCCTATTTTTAAATATTTCCTAAGTCGAAACTTAGGAAAAGTGGTTAATTGATCAATATTAATTGAGAAAGATGTGAATCATCTAGAAGCTCACACACATCGATCCAAAAATAATTGTAGCCATCAATTATGTTTTAATCTTGGCCGTTGGAGTCCCATTTGGAGATTATAAGAGGAGGTCGATGGGTAGATGGAGAACATACACTTGAGATCAATTTCCTTTGGCACTTCAATTTTCTAGAGAGCAGCATCAGTTGCCGGAAGAATTCGAGCCTGAGAAGGGAAGTAGAGACAGAGAGGGGCAAGGACAATGATCCAGAGGAAGTTTTCCAGATCCGGAGAGGCAGCGAAAAGTGGCAGAAGTATTCTATGCAGAAGTTGCGCAAGGGGTTCAATAAAGTAATTCGATTTAGCTGGAGAGGAAGTCGATTCAACTTCCAGAGGCCGAGAAGACTTCCAGAGGCCCAGAGAGTCAGTTACAACAGTAGAGACAAGCAAGACGGCTTGTTCAGAGGCTGAACAATGTTGGAATTCAGGCACAGCAAACAAATAGACACACAGTAGAAAATCAAACACATAAGAGACAGTTTTAAAGTGGTTCACCCAACCAATCTGGGCTACGTCCACCAAACATAGGCATCAGGAATATATTAAATCAAATTTGGAGATTACATCAAGAAATCCTCACAATCTCTTAGCAAACCATCCGAATGGTTGCCTATTATATAGAATAGAGAATCTAACAACCTCATAACTCGCTCACATCAAATATAGGAGGCATTAACTCCCTCCCAACAACCTGGAGCTAATCTAGAAACTGAATCCCTATTGTTGTCATCCTTCAGAGATTTTTGCCTATTTGACTCAAACAGAAAATCTCAACAATCTCCACCTTGACAACAATTCACCTGATGCCCTGTTATTATTATTTTATCTTTTCTGCAAGCCAAGAGAAGCCAAACACCAGCGTAGCTTCTCCAACAAAACTGGTTTCGTGAACATGTCTGCACAGTTCTCCTTTGTATGCACCTTTTCAAGAGAGACTCCCCTTTCAGTGATAACCTGTCTTACAAAATGGTACTTAATTGGAATATGCTTTGATTTGCTATGATAGGCCAGATTCTTAGCCAAATGTATTGCACTTTGACTATCACAAAGTAACCTGATGTCGTCCTGTAACCTACCAAACTCACCAAGCAAACCTTTCAACCAAACCGCCTCTTTGTAAGCATGAGAAGCAGCAATGTATTCTGCTTTAGTAGTGGATAAAGCAATAATGTTCTGTAGCTTTGACATTCAGCTTATAGCTCCACCTGCAAGAGTAAAGACGTACCTTGAAGTTGACCTTCTCTTATCCAAATCACCTGCAAAATCGGAATCAACATATCCGCAAACAAATTCACTACTCTTATTGTAAGAAATACAATAACTACTTGTGCCTCTCAAATACCGAAGCACCCATTTCACTGCTGACTAGTGTTCTTTACCCAGATTTTCCATGTACCTGCTAACAACCCCAACTGCATGTGAAATATCTAGTCGAGTACAAACCATCGCATACATTAAACACCCTACTACATTGGCATATGGAATTCGAGACATATAATCCTTTTCTTCATCTGTATTAGGACATAAGCTCGAAGAAAGCTTAAAATGGAAAGCTAAAGGGACTGAAACAGGATTCACATTATCCATACCAAACCTCAAAAGTATTTTCTCAATATACTTTTGTTGTGATAGCCATAGCTTACCATTGCTCCTGTCTCTGAAAATCTCCATGCCCAAAATTTGTCTTGCTGCTCCTAAATCTTTCATATCAAATGTCCTTGCCATCTGAGCCTTCAAGTTGATTTCTTCTATGCTTTTGCTTGCTAAAAGCATATCGTCAACATACAATACCAAGATAATGAATATGCCATAATTCAACTGTTTGAAATAAACACAATGATCATATTCACTTCTAACATATTTCTGACTCAACATGAAAGAATCAAACTTCTTATACCACTGCTGAGGCGTCTGCTTCAGGCCATATAATGACTTCTTGAGCATGCAGACAAATTTCTCATTGCGATGCTGAACAAACCCTTCCGGTTGTTCCATATATATTTCCTCATCTAAATCACCATGTATAAATGCAGTCTTAACATCTAACTACTGCAACTCCAAATCAAACAAAGCCACTAATGCTAACACAATTCTAATTGAAACAATTTTAACCACTGGCGAAAAAATCTCATGAAAGTCAATACCAGCTTTCTGAGAAACCCCTTTTGCAACCAGTCGCTCTTTGTACCTGTCTTCCGTATCATTCACACCCTGTTTCATCTTGAAGACCCATTTACACCCTACAGTCCTGCCTTTCGGAAGCTCCACCAGATTCCATGTGCCGTTTTTACTCAAGGCCATCATTTCGTCCTTCATGGCTGCTTTCCACTTGTCACTCTTCGAACCTTCTATTGCTTCCTGATAGCACAGAGGTTCATTGTCATTAGCAGTAAATGCAATAGAAGTGACATAATCATCATACCTTCTTGGTGGTCGTTTGATTCTTGTTGACCGCCTTAAGGATGTTTCTAGCGCTTCCACGATTGGTTGACTACCACCTGTAGGAACTTCTTGCCGATCAGTATCTGAGACCTGTTCATGATCTAAACCTGAACCATGTTCATATTCTGATTCTGAAACCTGTTCATGACTAGTATCTGAACTACGGTCATCATTACTATCGTTAGAAATGCTATCAAACTGAATGTGCTGAAAGTCAGATGCATCATCCTGTTTCAATTGACTATCTACATCTAACTGTACAAGAGAGGATTCATTAAACTTTACATCTCTGTTGATGATGATTTTGCGGGTAGTAGGATCCCACAATCTATATCCCTTTGTTCCAACACCATACCCAACAAAGATATACCTTTTAGACTTTGGATCTAACTTAGTTCGTTGATGTTTAGGCACTAGAGCATATGCATCACAACCGAACACTCTGAGTTTAGAATAGTCACAAGGGTGTCCTTTCCATACCTTTTGCGGAATCTTGCAATCTATTGCCGTCGATGGAGATCAATTTACCACATAACAAGCTGTTGCCACTGCTTCCGTCCACAACTCGTTTTGCAACCCGGCGTTACTCAGCATACTCCTTGCTTTCTCGAGAAGAGTCCTGTTCATGCGTTCAACAACTCCATTCTGCTGAGGAGTATAAACCGTGGTCTTATGCCTCTCGATCCCTGCATCCTTGCAATAGCTGTCAAACTCCTTGGAAGTAAATTCACCACCATTGTCAGTGCTTAAACATTTTATTGTTCTATCAGTGCTGTTTTCTACCAATGCTCTAAACTGCTTGAAAACTGAAAACACATCAGACTTTCTTTTCAACATGTAGACCCAAACCTTCCTAGAAAAGTCATAAATGAATGATACAAAATAAGACGAACCACCATATGAGGTTGTAGGGGTTGGTCCCCAAACATCTGAATGGATATAATCAAGTATGCCTTTACTAGTATGTTTGCCTGTTTTAAACCTTTGTTTACCAAACAGACAATGCTTACAGAAATCTAATTTTCCAGACTTCAAATTTGGAAGTAACTTTCGATCAGCCAAAATTTTCAACCCTCTCTCACTCATATGCCCCAATCTTTGATGCCATAAGTGAAT